>OOFJ01112506.1:0-12396 GCA_900323375.1 Benthosema glaciale
CTATCCTTCCTACACACTAAAAACAAAAGTTTTTAATTGCTGTATAGCACCAAAATCGGTTCTTTGCTCGTAGTCATTTGGTGCTATAGCACCAAGAAAAACTGTGCTTCAGTGGTGCTTCAGTGGTTCTTCAGTGGTTCTATGGTAATGCTAAGGCACCAAAGCCACCCAAAGAACCCGATTCTTGGGGTCCCGATTCGATTCGATTCCGATTTTCAATTTCTTTCGATTCTCGATTCAAAAAAGTTTTTTTCAATTCTAAAGCATTAGCATTTTTTTCAGATTCAAAATGATTCAATGGGATTTCAGCATGATCTACTACTCCAGTCTTGTGTCATGAAAGCAGAGTAGCCTACATTAAAAAAGCTTATTGTAATGGTTTTATCAACTGAATAATGTGAGCACATAAAGGTAAATCCAAGACAACATGTACAAAACGTTTTAACTTCTGACTGAGTCTGACACTCAGTTACCAGAACAATACATGTTAACTGCTATAAAATGAATAAAAACCTAGCTGGTAGTACAAATATGTGTGTATAAAGTATGCAAAAACCCATAATGTATTGCACAGGTTGAACTCAATCACTTGTGTTAGTGAGAGTCACACACACTAACGAGTTGCCTTGATGCCTGTTGCCTGTCAACGAGGGTCAACTGGCTCCTCGTTGACAGACACACAGCTTTGCTGAGCTCAGCTGTGACTACACTACAGTAACTTGAAAATGACATGATGTTTACTGTGATTAGGGTGATCTTACATTTCATATAACAAACACCATGTAGTGAAAACTCCTGTAACTGTAACTGAAAAAAGAAGAAAAAAAAAAAAGAAAAAAAGAAAAAAGAAAAAGAAAAAATCCTGTAACCGTAAATGAAAAAAAAAAAAGAATAAATTCTGAATCGTTCATAACGGGAATCGCGTGCTATATAGCACCGTTTATTATTAGACTGTACTGTATGCATTGTCGGCTTTAATACCACGGAAAGTCTGTGCCAGAACCTCATCCATGATCAAACCACATCCTCATCTAGCTTTGCCCTTATATTACACCATGCCTCTAGTAAAACAGTGCCAACGTTTACTTAGAAGAACTCTTCTGTTTGCACCGTGCTGAAAAAACAGAGGTCGTATATAGGACCTGTCATCTCCAGCAATAACAGGGAAATGAAGACGACAGTTAGATGGAACAAAACGATTCCAAACCACCCGGTGAGTGACAGCTCACACAGTTTGGAGATAATTAACACATAACAGATAATGGTTCTAAGGCAAGGAAATGCATCACCAGTCTGTCCTAGACTGCCTCCTGGAGACAGATGGCATGAGGACTGCCTGCTGCCATTTGCCATTTTATATTAAAATCTAAAATTGAGCCTGTGAAACCATTTGTCTTCCATGCATGTTGTTGTGGACTTTGGTACCCTCCTGCTATCGCCATCAGGGGGACTGCCCATAGATCCGAAGTCCCGTTAGTCTGAACATGCGGCGGATATGCATTAAGGTTGGTAAACATGCATTAAGGTTGGTGAACATGCGCATGCGCTGCTCTCATGCTAATGGGACCCAATGCCTCCCTGCTTGGCACTCAGCAATGCATCAAAAGGTTGGATTGGGGGTAAGTCCCTGTGACATACTAGTGTCATGTCCAGGGGGTGTACTTGTACATCAAGCTGCCTCACGCTACAGAAGGCTCCTGCCCTATGGGCCTCATGGCTCGGCAAGGCTTACTTACAGTAGATATAGGGTTAGTAATGGTCGAACTAAAGGGAGGTCGAACCAATGACAGTGAGTTTATCTGAGTTACAGTACAGTGAATGGATTGAATGCACTAAAATGGGCTGTTTGGTGACAAAAGTCCAAAACTTTAACAACTTTCAATAAACATTGTGGTTCTTTGTTGAAGTACTGTCAAACTAAAACACCACTAAACTGGATTTCCCACAGTCATGAGTAAAATTAAAAGTCAAGAGTGGAATTTTCCACTAAGAAAGATACTTAAGTTCCCATGTGGTCAAAATGGCTTTTATGTCATATTCTGTACTCAGATGGATTGATTATTCCATTTCAGTTTCTGTTTTACAAGCCATTCAGTATTTCAGCCCATTTCGACATTTCACTTCCCCATCGTTGAGAGGTTAATAGAATTCCAGAAGTACCCGCTTGAGCAAGTTAGAACTGCAATTGATGTTGAAAGTAAAATCAGAGCTATCTAGGGAGTTCACCATGTTGAGGAAAATGTGGTGTACAAGAATTTGACAGCCTTCTCTGGGTTGGGTGTACACAAGACAATACAGAACTCCCGGTATATAAATGCAGTCCATTTACAGAACACAGTAGGCTAGAGTTGTGTCAAGAAAGTAAGAAAAAAAGAGGGTAAAAGCTTTTTATTTTTTGTTGCTACAAAGGAGCTTTTGTTTGTCTGAGAGACAGATCAATGGTTAGAGGGTCAGCGTATATCTCTGAATAAGAGCATCAGATAAGATGAGCATAATTTGACAGTATGTGAACTGAAGTGATTAAAAACAGCTACTGTTGAGCCACCAACACATTATGTTGGCATATCCACCTATCTGTGAGACTGTGAGTGACGTTATAAGTGATCTCGCTACGTCCCTATGTTGATCATGATCATCAAGCTGTCGTGAAGAAGTAAAAAAAGAAAAGAAAAACTCTCACATGTCCTGTCACTCCTCCTCCTCCTCTTCTCATCCACATAGCTCTTATTGTTTTACTTAAAGGGATAGTTCACCTAACTCACCCCGCACGGAGACGTGAATTAATGGGTATTTTGATTTTGTTGCATTCCTCATTCCTGTGCGTGCGTGCGTGAGTGAGTGCGTGCGTGCGTGTGCATGCGTGTGTGTGTGTGTGCGTGAGCGAGAGATTGAGAGAGACAAGATGGCAAGAGAGTCAGAGCGAGTGGGTGAGCACATATGACCTTCTTGGCTACTGTGGCCCTTTTTCTTTGTCGTGGTGGTAAACTGGGAGCTGTCAACTGAAGCATAAGCTACTGATCCACTCGCTTTGGATAATGGTATCAGTCTGCCGAATCACTTCAAGTGAGTAGAAGTAAAGTATTTCAGAGTGTGAGTTTGTCTTAATACAGCAGATACAAGCCCCAGGTGACTCTCCCGCTCTCTTAATCACTTCATGCAAATTGTGTCATTAAAAACCTCCTCAGCCTCAGATTGCATCAAAGCTACAGTTAACTTGGAGGAAGTGTACAAGCAGATGATGGTAGCAGGCCATCATTATCAAACAGCCATCATGCCCGTCATGCATATTGATAATATTGTGCTGCTAAATAGCACGAAAAATGGTTGTCTGATGTTGTATGTGAATATGGGTAAATCATATATGTACCCATATTTACCTAGTAGGCACAGAATACAGCAAACACGCGATGTAACACATTGCTTGTAGATCTGCTATTTTCTAATGATTTTTATACATTTGATATACATTTGAACTTTAAGTACATTTTCATACCAATGCTTTTGTACTTTTTACAGAGTATTTCTACATTGCATTATTTCTTGATGAATTACTAGTTAACATACACCCACGTAGGAATTATTCATGTATCTGTACATCGACAATGACAATGCTTGAGCAAAATCCTCCCAACTAGATGAATAAATTACCCATATTTAGAGTGGAAGAACTCCAGCTACATATCGAGATGCTTGCCGCTCCACACACGTGCTCTGTAATTTCCCTTTTGCCACTTTAACAGGTAATAAGCAGAATGATGTATTCCCTGCGTTGAGTGGAAGTCTAATAGGAAGAGGCTCGTTGATGAGTTCCTTCATGAAAGCAGTCTGTCACTGCTCACCTCAGCCTGCCAGACTGCAGTAAACCTGCTTTATTATCATGAACAGACTTTGTGCTCCGTGGGAAGATGGCATTATAAATGGACCTCCTGCACGTTTGCTGCACCAGCAGAACCATCCATTCCCAAGAGGATGTGCGGCAGCTAGGTTGGCCTTGATGTAAACAGTGACTCAAGGTTGCTGGTTCAATCCCGCCCAGCACCTGGGACTACACCCTACCCGGCAGGAGGGTGTATTTTGGCAGTATATTCTATAACTAGTGACGGGAGGGTATAGTTTGTGTGGTGCCTGCGAATTCTACCAAAGTGCCCTTGAGCAAGGCGCTGAACTCCAATAACTTTCCAGGGGTGTCGCACAGTGGCTGACCTCATGCTGTGCAAATGGGGACAGAGAGACTGGGAGTGACACGCAGCAAAGTAGTCGGGATCAGGACTCAAACCCTGTCAGGCTACATTGGAGCCTGGTTCCTGGATCCGGGCCCTCACAGTGACCATGACTATTCTGATTAAATAAGTTGTCTTGTTTTAATTTACACATTTCTGTGAAAGCTTTTTTAAATGAACAATTTCACCATTGCCCCCAAGGCGCACAGTCTTTTACTATGTATAGTAAAAGATGATGCATGAAGGGCTTCTACAGTATGTAGCACAATGATTACCATTGTATATTAATGCATTAAGGATGAGAGGCCATCGACAATATAGCGAACACTGTGTAAGCAGGATTATACATTTCTCTGTGATTAGTGTTACTCTAATAGTGAAAGGCTCCGTCCTTAATGAGCTCCCTCATGAAGCTGTCTGTCAGCGCTTGCACCTCGCTGCTCGCCACACTGTAAACCTTCTTTATTATCATGCTCAGAAAGTGTGCTGTGTGGAAGATGGCATTATAAATGGACTCGTTTGACAAGGTGAGTCAGCCGGGTGGGGGGAGAGAGAGAGAGAGAGAGAGAGAGAGAGAGGTCTGACAAACTGGTTTCTATCTTACCAGTATCAGACCCTTTTATTATGTTGGTTTTCTATACGGCCCTTAGAGTATTACTTACCATTATATTATTTCCAGAGCCCTTAAAGGACCACTTCACCACTTTTCAACATCTCTTCATAATATGATTGGTATTGGTATGATTGATAAAATACCACAGTTTGTTGATCACTTTTTTATGCAGTAATAGATGGTTGCACTTATTTCTTTTTCTTTTCTTTCTTCAGGTATTATTAACACAAGCACAATCACATTAAGTGGTCGCACATAGGTGGTTAAGTCAACCCTTTTTTGTTTTTCAATCTAGCCTATCTATAATTTAACGGACAGTTTTTATGACCAATCGCAATTAAACTCACTGCCAGCTGGTAAAAAAAGGAGAGGGTCAGACTGTGTGGATGTGTAAATGACTAGGCTTATAGTATCACTATACCCCAACATTAACCTGCAGTGCACCAAAACATTATGGGAATTGTAGTCCAGGAAGCAGTGCCGTGGACATCAGGGCGAGTGGGAGAGTGGAATGGATTGTTATGATTGTTGGTTAAATAAAACGGATAGCGATATATTGTGTGTAGACATACCCTTATTTTTCACTTGATTATCTTTGGGTCCAGCACCATGTTTAAAATAACTGTATAGGGATGAGCATATCCTACCTTTTTTCATACGTTTTCTCTCAGACATTCCAAGACCTCTAGTCCTGTTATAAGAACAGTATCTCTAGTACTGCTGGTTTTCTATCCTACAAGGACCTCTAATGTGGCTGGTTTTATATCATATATGATCCCTCATACTGCTTTATGGCTTTATAGCCCACCAGGGCCCGTAAAGTAGTACTGCAGGCTAAATCATGAAACTTTTCTGTTTCATTTCCTTTTCCTTAATCTTATAGGACCCCTCTTGCTGGTTTTCTCCCATGATCGCCCTGATTTGTTTTTCCTGAACTTTTCATGGCATGCTTTTAAACATACGTATATTAACATTTATTATTCAACATGTTTATGTCCTGTGTGGGGGCTTTCATTTTATTGTCCCCCTGGTAGTCGACTGCCTTCCATTCCACTCTCCCACGCAGAGAGCTAAGGCCTATATCACCCAATCAGCATGTTATTTAAAGCCCTGCTAATCACATGCGATAGGACATGCTTGAACAGGTCACAGTCTATAAGAAGGGACAGTGGCTTGCCTGCTGCAAACAACTCTGATCTGTGTGTGATTCAGTGTTAGTTGGTCAGTAGACTGGATCCCAACACTGCTTTTTCTGGCATAGGGAGTTGCCGGCGGGATCCGCCGGGAGAAACTACACGCACCTGCGTGACATTATACTAATTAATTAGAGCGACAGAGAGAGAGAGAGGAATGTGTGTACATACGTGTGTGCGTGTCTGCGTCGATTTAATAAGGTCTAGGCGATCAGAAATCAGCAAAGAGTGAGGGATGCACAGCACAAATCTATGCCAAAAATAGGTGCCGTCTGACCCAGACTTTTCTTTTCCTCCCTGGAAATAAATGTCTGGGTTTCCGAGGCTAGTGACACACTGGAATAAATAATAATGTGTGTGTGAGAGAGAGAGAGAGAGAGAGAGAGAGAGAGAGAGAGAGAGAGAGAGTCTATGTGAGAGAAATTTTAAGTTGTTTATGTATAGCCTATGGAGAATCTAAATCAGATGGAAACATTACATTTTGATTAAACTTAATGTTGATATGGGACAGGGACTCTCAATTCCGCACAGCCTGGGAGTTGATGGGTGCTGATGGGGTGCTTGTTTTACAGCGTTGGCTTCTACTAGTGGGTGGGGTTATGTATAACCTCACAAAAACTATGCTTAAACCTAAGCTTAAACCTAAACAAGCGCCCCATGAGCGCCCATCGACTCCCATGGGCTCTGCAAAAAAGGTAGTCCCGCTGGCACACTGACTATCAAGAAAATCAAAACACGGCACAAGGGCTCTATTTTCGTTCATGCGAAACCCTTTATCCCTAAACCTCTTTGCCTTTTTTTACTATTTTGAAAAACATTTTTGAATAGTTCAACTAGCTGATTTACATCGACACATTGTGAGCTTGTAGATGTTGGATGTTGGATATTTTTCAAAATAGTAAAAAAGGCAATGAAGTTTAGGGATAAGGGGTTTAGCATGGACAAAAATAGAGCCCTTTATGTCAAAAACCTGCCCCCCTGGTCGCGTGTGTGTGTGTGTGTGTGTGTGTGTGTGTGTGTGTGTGCATGAGCACGCACACACGCACGCACGCACGCACGCACGCACGCACGCGTGTTTGTACCCACAACACACTAACATAATAATTATGCAGGGCACGCACATACACACAAACCATAATATTCAGCTTGAACAAAAGGTTTTACCTAGGTTTTAAAGGGATGGAATATAAATGAGATTCATAAGCTAGTTTTCTAGTCTCTCTCTCCCGTCAGCCCCTAAACCCTGTAAAACGTACACACGTGGGTTTATTTGCTCTTTGAGTTAATGAGTTTGAATGAAGCGTCCTCTCATGTCATCACAGGGGCACGGGATCTCTCTCTGCACGCTGATTAAAACTCCACTGACTGAACCGAATCTGTGTGGAAAAAGAAAGAAATGACTGAATGAAAAACACAAAACAATGAATGGCCTAAAGCTACAGTGGGCAATTCAGGTCGGAAAGAAAATCATTTTGAAGCCTAATCTAATAGTTGTTTTGTTCTTTACACTCGATCAAATGAATTAGGCTATCCATCCGGGAATTTAATTCAAACCAATGGCATTACATCCATACCTCTAATTAACACTGTGGCTCTGCGTGGTGGAAACGGTTTTGTGGGGGTTTGTGCGTGAACTTCCGTCTCTAATCGTCCCACCCTTCCCGCCTCTCTTCACTCAGATATGGTCCCGCCTTGATTTATATACTAATTAAAAAATAAAAGCTCATTCTGCCCCTCTGCTGAGCACTTATACGTATACCTATAATTCCTTTTCCGCGGGCAGGCATGGCTGTCTTCCGTGTTCCTTTATTGGATCTCAATAAAATCCCAGTGCTAATTTAACCCCCAGAAGTGTAGAAATGGAACCAAATTAGACCCTTATGAGTCCATTTTGTGTCCGACAACTCCTCAGAGTGTGAGTGTATGCATGAGAACCCCCATTTGAGGCCTTTCATGTTCAGTGGAGGTGTAAATGCATTATTGGTGATGACTTTTTCCATATGCAAAATGTATTATTGGTGTTTTAATGGGTTCAGCCACCCCTTGAGGCATGTAGGAGCTATATATCATTTCATGCAGTCTTCATAGAGTGGAGGTTTTATTAATTTATAATTGTTACTTAACATAATGTCAATGTTGTTCCACTGATTGTTTTTAATGGTTCTATTTAATTATTGCTGCTGTTTCACAAAGCAAACTCGGGTCGTAACAAATCATGACAACAAATTATTGACAACAAGAAATAATTAGTACGAAGAAAAAAGACAGCAGGATACAACACTTTTTGTTTAGTTTTTCTTCTTACAAATTATTTGATTGGCCCAAAAGATTTTGATTGATTGATTGAGTTAATTAACAGTTTGGAGAATTACAGTACATATCAAGCACAACTCAAAACAAAACTGTTAACTGTGGACGACACCATAAAGCATTACTAGAATTTCGACGCGCTTCGCGCGGCTCAACTCTATTGCAACTCAATACAAAGAAGGAAATAGCTGGATTTGACAGGCTCTACTGTAAATGAAGCGCATATGCAGTGAGGAGGAAAGGGTGTGTTTCGGGAACTTTCGGGGGATCGTGCGTGGCGGCATGCGGTGGAGAGGCGTGTCTTGCACAATAACGTTTCACTGGAAGGGGTTACCCATATTAATCAGTGGCCATCCCAGCCTTAGGTTAAATTCACAGTGCGTCGCGGGGGTATTTCACTGTGGGTCCGCGGGAGTCTGCCGGTCGGCTGTGGATGGCTGTGTGAGTTCTGTAGGTGAGAGGTTTGTGCGTGTTGCGCTGCGGTGCAAGAATGGCATGCGAGCAGTCACGACGAGTTGTGTGTCGTGTATTTGTGCGGCAGTGTTAACATGTCGTCAACCGGCGGATTTGTCCACCACATACGTGTCGTACAACCGGCGGATGTGTCGCGGATTTGACCACACATGCCGCAAAAAGCCAATTGTATATATTAGATAGGGTCCACCATGTTCAATTCATCATAACATTTAGAGACATACCAATATACACTACTATATAGCCAAACAACAGGAACTCATAGTGGAGGTAAAAGGGAATTGTGTTTATTGTCATGATTTGTCATGACCCGAGTTAGCTTTGTCTGCGGCGTAATCGTCTTTATATAAATCATTTTTGAAAATTCTATGAGGAAAATTAATGGGGAATTCACTTCTGGGCCAGGCGTCGTTCTGAAAAGGGGCGGGACTGCGGTGCTCTATTGGCCTACATACATTAGGTTAACCCCCAAATGCATTCTGAAATATTTCCCTAATATAGGTACCAATATTTAATACCTACTTATATTTATTTTACAGTATTTTATGATTGTCAATTTGTCACTATATGCACAATAACATGTCATGTTTTCTTTTTCTTGATTTTCTGGCTCCTTGCATAGCATGGACCCATACACTACACACACACAAACACATACATACATACTGTCATATTTCAATTGGGGCCCCCGGGCTTTGACAAGCACTTAGCATTGAGGCATTTCACTTTGACTCGGTGCCACATGATACATATGGCGAAAATATCACCTTGCTTATATTATTTGACAATTTGACCAATTATTGTTTGACCAGTTTTTATAGTATAATTTGTTGATTACTTTTGAGGCAGAAATCGGAATTTTAGTTATTTACAGTATTTAATCTTAGAGGTGTTAAAGAGGTATTAAAAGTCCTTACATTGTCACTTTGGAAATGTGCAGATAACCTGTAAACACCAGGGTTTTTTTTGTGGTAAAACAATGTTGTACATAAAGCAAATCATCTGGGGAATGGGACTACAAATGTAAATGCCCTGCTTCATCATAGGCCTATACGTTTTGGACAGTTTCCACCTAACCAGTGTTAATTTTGACAGCAATTTTTATTTCATTTTGGTCAGAGTCTTCTTTTTAATATATTTTAATCATCTGAAATGTTTTAGTTTTAGTTGACAAAATATAAGATATTACTCGACAAAATCTAGGCTTATGATTTTGTCGCCAAAACAAGTATTTTGGCGGGACTTGATGCTGAAAATAGCCGGTCTACAAGCCCACAGCGCGAGCGTGAGGCATGGGGGCTGATTCTAGGCCTGTACTTAAGCATCTGACACTCAGCCAGACTCGTACATTTGAGCTGATAAGCAGCAGAGTGATATGCAGTGACCCTGTGGCAAGCCCTCAGAGAGCAGAGTGATCTCACATTTATAATAAGACAAGACTCTTTATTGCACCTCTGAGCTGTCTGATGGAATGTTTCCATGGCAACTTCACATACCGCTCATTAATTAGAAACACGAATAAAGTCCAAGGAGGCACGGCCTCACTTGCCGAAATGCAGCGGATATAATGGATTCTCTCATTTAAAAATGAATGAAATACCATAAGTGAGCCACGCATTCAACGATTTAAGATTATTATTATTTTTTATTATACAGGAGACGACACTACTGTTAGTAATTGTGAAAATGGGGCGGCAGTGTCTCAGGAGGTAGAGTGGCTGCTTGGGAAATGGTCACCAGTTCGATCCCGGGGTCCCCCAGAACCTGGGATGACTTGAAGGGTTTCCTCCGCCATTGGTGTATTTGTGTGTGTGTGAATTCGTGAATGTATAATGAACAATCTATGTACAGCACGTCGTTGGATAAATGCGCAATATAAATGCAACATTAACCATTGAAATATTCGAACTCATCGCATGATTCTTATATAGACCTTTTCTCAATCTCGGGGGAGTTCATGAATTCTGTGAAAGTGTTCACCAACGGACACACTTCAACACACCGACACACCATTATTTCTCATTTTTATCAGAACATAACAAGAACAGCTATGATGATGGACAGAATCCAGATATTTCAGATCCACACACAGGAGTTGTTCTTGGATGGGCATTACTGCTCCTGCAGTCATTATGTTTCAGATGCAGCACACATACAGTACCAGACAGATTGACTGATAATGCTTCTCTAGCACGGTGTTATACGGCCACAGGTTGACATTAGTGGGGCTTATTTTCTGTCCCAATGTTAACATGGCTCATTAGTGAACTAATTGGTCCAAATGCATTCTATCCCCAGTGCACTGGGGTCCACATTTGAGAAAATATAACTCAGCCCAGACTAGGTCAAAGGTCACATACAGTATGTGACTTGGCCATGTGTGAAATGGTGGGGCTTTAACTGATGGGACTGGCGCTGCTTGACTTCATCCAAATGTATCAAAACATATGGTCACAAAACTCTCTACAGGAGCTGTATCTACTATTAAGAAAAAAGGAAATGTGTTCATTCATGACATTCTTTCACCGGAAATTAGCACATTCCATAAATGAGTGTGAAAGTGTGTTTGTGAAAGTAGTGCACTTACAGTAAACGTCAAATTGCACAGCACGTTTATCAAAAACATTATCAGATCAGTATTGCTCATCATCTGTTATTATTGTACAATAGCAAATTCAAACTGTTCTGTTGTACAACATACTGTCCATGCCTAACAGAAACAAAGATTCCAAGATCATCAGACTCCCACACTTTCTGATATGAACATTAAGGCCATCACATGGTTAGCTCTTTGTCCATAGGCTATTTGTCCACAGATATACATATAGGCCTAGATGTTGTGTTCTTCTTTAGAAATATTATATTATATCAGGATGTAATCATCATAACCCAGCTATCTCCCAGACTCCCTCCCCAGTCAGAATTAGGAGTTTGAATTAATACACAGTAATACACAGTAGAATTATGTGCAGCCAGGATGTAATAATTTGTATGCTTGAGGGGACTAACTGACTAAGCTTTGGGAATAAAACCTCTCTCACACTTATACCAGTGATCATCACTGATCACTCTACTCAGCTGTGCCAATGTTGGCCTCCGTGCCAAAGGTTGGCTATTCCTACTGTAAGTATTCTGCTCTTGCATTTATGACGGTCAGCTTAGCAGATAGATAACATGATGAGAGTTCTTGAATAATAAAGACCCAGAAGACAGGAGTGTAGTAAGGTCTTTTAGTTATAGGATCCAACATCTTTTTTGTAAAACTGTGAAAATAAAACATAAACAAACAACTTACATTCAGTATATAACTACATACAACATACAATTGCACATAGCTACTATATGAGAAAATGAGAACACTGGTAAGTTTGGTAACATGAGGCTTGCAGGCCTACTAACATCCAAGCTAACACTGTTAGTGATACAATGCCACTAGTAATTAGTTTCCAACAATAAACACACTGAAGCTGTCTTAAACTGAAAATACAACAAAGTATACATTTGCATGTTACAAACAAAACAAACTTACAGGTTTAGACCTTCAAAGTCCACAAAGCTGAAAAGCAGTAAGCTTGTAAACTGCAGC
>OOFJ01112509.1:0-11364 GCA_900323375.1 Benthosema glaciale
CTATGGACAACATTATTTTCACAAACATATAAGATCCTAAATGTCAAAGGTCAAGGTCATAATCAAGGACAAGATGCACATTATGTACATAATTTGGACACATAATAGAACTGAACAATATGAGTATGCAAACTATGAACAGTTTTGAAAAGAGTTCCATAACACTTTTGTTTGCAATATAACTGTCTCACCAGTTGCCGTATAAGAGAGAACTTATACATTATATATAATAACTATAATGATGGGAAAAGCGCATGGACAAAACAGTTGTTTAATGCTCATTTGGAGTGGAGTACACCAGGCCGTTTGACGCGAACATGTGTGCAACGTATTTTACTTTCTCAGTGCTGCTTGTTGTAAACAGCTTTTGTGTATTGAGCAAAAACTGAGAATGTGGACATAACTTAATTTGCAGCCTTGTAGTAATAGTGAGCCTTTATTGTCGCCGCTGAAAGAAATTGAGTAAACCAAAGAGTCGAGCCATTCTGCTGAATGGATAATATTGACACCAAACCACCTCAGAAGCACTGTGTAGAAGCATTTACTGTAGGCAGATGGCAGCAAAAATAAACGACAAAGATAAGGCAATTTTCACGCAACAGCATCAAAACAAATCTGCATTTAGCAGACACTCTTAATCCAGAGCGACTTACATTAAGCAAGAACAAAAAACATGTTAATACATCATATACATAAAAAGTAGTTATCATGAATCATACGTAAGCTTCTAAGAACGTAACAGTGTAATATCTATATAATGAAACTATATTATACTATAGTGCTATGTCTACATAAAATAGGGAGTTTAAGATCGCCCTCCCTGCGACTTCGACACAACGAGAAAGTAGGAAGTGCTCCGACGCCGTCGCCACAGAAGCCCAAATAGTTAAGAAAACAGACACGTGGACGGGGCGCCACCCCTTCCACTGGCGTCCCTGGTTCCCATGGTGACACGTATATGGGAACCATTTTTTATAGATTATAGATTCAAATATGGACTTAGACTGTTATTCGTCTCAACTGCTATTGTTAAGGTCTTATATCACAATCACATTATCAGGTCAAATTCACATTACTTTATTTAAAGCACACAGTAAGCTGTGTGCTTTAAAAGTCATAAAAATGTTAAGCACCATGTTGTCCAAAAGACCTTCAGAAGACCTTATCTTTCATGGAAAATATGTAGAGCAGTTATGATCCATTGTTATACTGATACCTGACCTTATAAAGTATTATTCTCAATGTACAATTTATAATACAGGCATTTAACAGGCACTATTATCCAGAGTGACTTGTGTGAAGTGGGAGATCAGTAAATGTGGCATGAAGTTCATGCCACATTTACTGTGATCCCTCACTTGAACTCCTGTCAACAATCGACAGCGTAAATGGTCAGGTTAAGAGTGCAAAGAAAAGCAATTTAGTGCTTCAAAGAAACAAGGATCCCAGGTAGACATCAAACGTAGCATCTGTCTAAATATCATGCAATCTACAGTAAATAACATTCTGAGCATTTGTCAAACATTCATTCCTAATGAATGTTCATATCATGAGGCATTTCGAAGGCTTATAGCAACTCTTATTACTCTAACTGTAGTGCCTCATGCATATCAGTAGGCCAAATATGGAATGCCCATCTTTTTTTTGCAATCTTTGCAGCCAGTAGTTCTTGCTCCAAAAGCAGTAAGTATGTGCCATTCCGGTTTGTGCTGTCATGGAATGTAGGCTATAAATTTAATCCATTATTGGTCCAAGTCTTGCGTTGAAGACACCCTAATAGTATTGCATGAAGAGCTACTATGGACTGCTGCAGTCAAAGTGCATTGGGCCAGGGCACGGTGGTGCAGTCGGTATCGCTGTCACTTCACATCTAGAAGATTCCACGTTCAATTCCCACCGTGGGCAGTCGGGCACTCTCCTCCGTGTCATCAGCGCCCATACTCTACTAGGTGGGTTTGGCGAAAGGGCCTTTCTGTGTGGAGTTTGCATGTTCTCCCTGTGTCCCCTAGGGTAGGTATACCCTCACAAAAAACATGCATTAACCTGGTCTTTATACTGCCTCCCGTGGTCAGCCGGAGCGCCTGATGGAGGGGAAAGGAACTGGTTGGAATAACATATTCCTTCCACGTGCCACGTCCTACTGGGGGAAACTCCTGTGATAAGAAGAGCCCTGCTCACTCCTCATGCATGCAAGGAAGCATGAGCTCAGTTCACAAATGGGGTTAAGGTATTATACAAATTGGGAGTATTATTAAATGGGAAAAGTATCACATGAATCACCTGGGTTGTTTTGAGAGCCCTGCAAAGATATGTCATCTGTAAGCCTATCTCTTTTGCGGCTTTCATGGCACCAACAAATCGTTATGTTCCCATAATTGTTTTTGAGTGATACAAGATAAAGGACACTATTCACAGAATAACCAACACACTTGAATGAATGAGCCAACCTTAATATAAAGCCCTACTGCTAATAGGGCTTTATACAATTGTTCTCCTGAGAAGCATGCAATTGTTTTTGGCATGAAGCCTTACAATTAGAGTGTCTGTGCCAAATGTCATGCTTGCATCACAAAGTGAACCATTCTGTTATTAATCTGCCCCACTATAGTCACATGACTCATCCACGTAGGCTACACACTATTCACCCTCTCACAATCAAAAACATTATCACCATATAATTTTAGCTCTGTGGTTGATCATCAGAGAGCTGATGAAGAGGTGAATTTGTAAAAGGTTGCTATTTGTAGCTAAACAACAGTCAATAGCGCATTACGGAGAGGCTCTGTAGTATTCTCTGTACTCTCTATTTGATAATCGTTGCCATTTCCACTGAAGTAGTGGTGAATAGGCGTCATTTGTTCTGGCCACATGCATTTTTCATGAGAACAACGTTTAGAATGTGCTGCTTGTTTGTCTCTTTTCAGGTTGCGTTCACATTCTTGCCCAGGTGTTCATCATAAACCGGTCTTGCACAGTATCAAACTTAGACTTTGCTTTATTGTTTGTTTGTTTGTTGTTGTTTTTTAACTGTATGTATGTGTGGAACCTTGGTATTGGCTCACCTTTAATTATATCATTTTAAATATATAATTTCACAACTACATGCATTAATGCATGCAGTTATTATGCTATACAATACAGTACCCGTTGTACCCACAGTACCCATTGTGTCTATGACATCAATATGGCATAGTCTCCATATATGGTCACAAAAGGAACATAGCCAGACAGACAAGCAGACAGACAGATATTTCGATTTTCTGGAAGAATTGTGTCCAACCAAAGTCCCACTCGGCACATAATACCCTCAGGTCCTCGGCGATACACTGCCAGTTTGAAGTTGTTCGTTCAGGCAGCTTTCTGAGTATGCTGGGGAAAGATGCACAGATACACAGAGAGTCCGTGCGTTTATAGATACATAACTCTCAGAGACTGCTGACTCCTCTAAACCGCCCTGACAGTCCAGAGAAGGAATGGTTAAGGGAGGACAGACTGTAACAACTTTGTCAGCCGTAATAAGAGTCCACACTCACTTGGGGAGCAGTAATCCATTGGAAACTGATTACGATTGATGAAACTCCCAGTAAACAGTCCGGTCAGCGAATCCATCATAATATATGACACATTACACCGAAGCCACAATGATGATTACAGAGATTACAACACCTGTCCAGCAACATTCATCAGCTCATCAGCAGTTGCAGTTTGGCTCCCAGATTGTAATGATGAAGTTAATATGCTGCCGGGAATTAGTCCTATCCTCCATCATTGCCCCAAAAAATGGAAGCAATGTCTAACATCCCATACAATTTATGACAACTGGTGCGGCCAAGTCTTCACATGGTTGCTTGTTTTGTTTTGTTTCTATGATGGCGGCTAAGGGACTGAGAAAGTCCTAATCTCTATATATTTATACTTCCCCCTTGATACACGTATCTCCCTCTCATTTGTTTCAGCGTGTCAGCACATTGTAATGCTGCTGGCAAGACTATTAATGATGCTGCGGCTGCACCTACGGTACATCTTTGTTTGATTGTTAATGGTGATGTGAAGCAAACAAACAAATGCTCTGCAACAGAGGACACCTATACAGTGTTATTGTGACACATGGAGGCACTCATTGAAACGGCATGCCGTTTACATGCTGTACCAATAAAGCTGTCTGGCAACGCTTCCCTGTCCCAAGAGGTGTGAAGCGCAAAGGAGGGTGATATACATTGTGGCAGCCAACAACTATAGGAGACACTTGCTCATCGTGGAGCTGACACAGCTAGCTTGGTTACAACATGACGCCTGGCCACGAGTAGGTCATTTCTTTGCTGTTGTGAGTGGGATGAGAGGTGATAAAATACATACCGTATAGGCTATAAGCACTATAAAGGGCCAAGTCGTGTGGTAAATTTAGGTGTTGCGCTCCACCTCAGCAATGCCTCTCCCAGGGGTCTAGCACATCAGGGATCAGGTATAGAAGCAGGGAACAGGGGTCAATCCTTGATCCTGTTCTCGGCTGATGCCTACAATAAGCCTCTCCAATCTAAGAAGGTCCTATACCTGAGCAGCACATGTCGCCCTGTAAGCATTTCAAATTCATCAGTCAAATCTATTCTAAACCTCATTGTAGAGATGATAATGTAACGTAGTTGCTTTCTTTGAATTTCTTTGAACAATCTACAGCAGATTACTATTGTAGCAGCTGGAGATTGGAGATAACTTTTGAATGAGCCCTAATTGCAGGAATTTAGCAGTATAGTTGAATTATGATTAAATAACAGCAGGGAGTTCCTGAGCTGGATAAAATATTTTTTCAGAACGCTTGTCACCTGACCAAACAATAGAATGGATGGTGAGGCATGGAGTTGAATGACTGTGGGGGATATAGATAACATAGTTGCAGTGAGGTTTTCATATAGTGCAATATAAGCAAGCCATCTTAGATTTAATCTGTTCTCATCAATTCTAAATCGATTAACGTAAAACAGAGAAGCAAAAGAGGAACACAAATAAGCTTCTGAAGAGAACGATACTTATGACATTCCAACTGATCCGACAGATCAGTTGAAACAACATCTAATTCTAGCAGCAAATATGCTGAGGTATTTACAATGTTTGACATGGGTACTATCTGTCTGGAGATTTTATATTGTTTGGCAGCCATTTTTAGACTATGTGCATCTAATAAGATAACTATAAAACACAGGTGCACTCAGCAGCATGCTGGGAAGTTCATCCTCAGCCGTGCATGTTACATTATAATACTAGACTAGAGATCCTTTAGTAATATTATCCTATTGGGCTTCTGTTTAGAGTTCTCAACGGGCCTGCAGGGCACTAACTGTTCAGGCCTGAGACCCGGCCTGGCCCGACCCGACTATTAGCATAGATTTTAGGCCTGACAGCCCTAAAACGTCGGGTCGGGCGTGGTCGGGTTTGGGCAGAATTTGAGACCTCTACACAGAGTGAAAGGCCAGTCAGCAGCATCTTCATATAGATTATACACAAATAGACAGAACAGAACTGATTCAATATTTTGATATGATATTTGATAATTGATATTCATTCATTGGGAGTATTTAGTGGTCCTTTAGTCACAGGTTCCAGGTGGTTAACTCTTGAGAACATATTCATCAGAAATACCCCCATCCCATACATACAGTATAAACCCATCAAATTCCATTTTAACCATATTAGATTAATTGAAACACATGTCCTTGGTTCTAGTGCATGATATTGTCCTAATGCGTGTGTTTTTTTTTTCCATATAATTGTTTTGAAAATGAAAAAATATGAAGGTTCTCAGAGTGCTCAGAAATACAGCACTCCTGAGCTCTCAGGGCATATTTCCAAACGCAGCTAGAAATCGTCCCTAATTCAATTTTCCCCTCTGTAGCAATCATACACACAGAGACGAGCGAAGCGAAGGCAGTCGACGAGAGAGAGGGGGGGAGGTGTTTCTACTAGGGATGTGCCGATGAGAAATGTTGGCGATATCCGATATAATTAATCGGTGTTATGGCCGATAACCGATATTACCGATTCGATATGATCTCATTGTGTATTGAAAAAATATATATGATAATTTTGTCCATTCTGAGAAATACATGTATCAGGGTGTCTGCACTGCAGGCTTAGGCAAATGAAATTTAACTTTAATACCTTTATATTTAATATTGTGAGCTTATAGATCTGTTCAAGCTGTTACTTTGAGCGTGTTTATCTGTAAAGACAGACCGATTAATGGGACCGATTAATTAATCGGGCTGATTGATACCGATTACCGATACGATTAATCTAAAAATAACTAAAATCGTCCGATACCGATGTGTTTGCCGATTAATCTCCCAACACTAGTTTCTACACATCTATTACACACCTATTTTTGGACTGAATTCTTCATATAGGAAAATAAAAAAAATCACAAGCAGACAATTATATATTTATATTATACCATATTATGTAGTAATTTCTCTGATTTTGAAAAGAAAGGGCCAATGAACTATATGAATATATATATGTTTTTATGAATAAATAGATTCAGTTATTTTTCAATATACGGTAGTAAATTATGTAATTGTTGTAGTCTCACATAGCCAGACCCTTCACAGCTCTGCATGTTGTTGTTGGTCATTGTTCATCATTCTATTGTGATTATATTATAAATTGAATTGTCGATACTATGAGTTAATATGACTGGAGCACTTCATAGATCAACAATGCATATATGTTGTCTCAAGAACCACAATCATTTCTTTGACGGCACTAAGTGGGACTCAAACTAAATTGTGATCAAATGTAACAACTAGATGGCCATTCAAATATTGCATTAATGGATTTAGAGGATCAACTGAGGTAGGCCTATTGCTTGCATGCTTGCAATCAGCTTTGGAACTCTGCTTGTTTAATTGTGTTTAATTTTGTTTTTCTGAGAAATACAGCTTCAAAGTAGCAGAAGGATTTTCACACCTTCTCAGATCAAAATGCAGCTTTAGTTTGGATCAAGAATAAATTATGCTTTGAATTCCCAACAAATTACTTTTGGTGGATTTTCTCTACCAACATTCAATTTGTATTTTGTATTGATTGATTGAAATTTGTATTAACAGCTTGGAGAATTACAGTACATTTCAAGTACAACTCAATACAAGACTGAAAATTGTGAGTGGGACGACACCATAAAGCATTTCAATAGGGCCCACCATGTTCATTTCTTTTTTTTTATCCCATGATTTTGTAACATTTTTCACCCCTGTGTCAATTATCTGCTTCTTTTCACCTGACAGAGGGGAGTTTCCCTGGTTGGACGTACGCGTGGAAGGAACACGTTATTCCAACCAGTTCCTTTCCCCTCCATCAGGCGCCTCGGCTGGCCAGGGGGAGGCAGTCTAGACCATGATTACTGCTACTACTACTACTGTTTTTTATGGGTACCTATACCATAGGGGACACAGGGAGAACATGCAGCACTACCACTGTGCCACCGTGCGGCCGTGCCCCCACCATGTTCATTCCATCAAGACATTTAGAGACGTACAAATATTCACTTCTGTATAGCCAAAAGCAGGAAATTATAGTGGAGGTAAAAGGGAAAAGAAAAATATACAATGAGGGGAAAAGGGGGTTGGTGGGGGAATCATATTTTACGGAGGCCAGTTTCGAATTGTCCGTAGGTGCCCTTTGAGTTTGGAAGGAGTCAGGGATGCGCATGTTGGTAGGGGCAAAATTAATCCCTTGTTTGTGCCGAATCTGAGTTGCCCATGGTTTGTTGCACTCCCTCTGGTGTTGTGGGAGTGGATGTATGTGGGAGTGGAAGCATGTATCATACAATTGTGAAAATAATAATAATAATAATAATAATAATAATAATAATAATTGATATGTGAGCTAGTGATTTCTGTGTCTTTTTATTTGTATTAATTGATGGACAACATGTTCCTTGATAACTATATTGTTTTAGAACAAGAATATCTATACAATGTGACAAAGGATGTTTTATCCTCTGTCGTTTCTAGCCAGACACCTCTCCCAGAATGTGAACAGACGGAACACTGAAGCTGAGAAAAATCACCCTTTGTGTGGAGAGAGGCAGGCATGGCATCTGAGTGGCTGGCCAATATGTGACAAGAGTAGACTGTTGTTGTTGAATCATGATTCTCCCTACATAACAATAACTGCCTATATGGGTAATGCCTGCATACATGTGCACGTCCACATAATATCACATTTATAGTATTGCACTTTCAAGACAAGTCCTATACGTTGCCACATTTGCCGTTTCCAAGCAACTGGGTATATGAAAACATTTGCCATGTTTGCTTTTTGAAGCCAAACAAAACAAAACAAAACAAAACAAAACAAAACAAAACAAAACAAAACAAAACAAAACAAAACAAAACAAAACAAAACAAAACAAAACAAAACAACAAAATCACCCGCCCGCAATTGCCATCTTCCCATTTGCGCTATTATGAGGACGATGGACGAAATTCTAGTGTTTACATATGCAACATATATTATCTGGAAAGTACAGAGCCTGTCAGAGCATGGCACTGAACTTTTAGTTGAATATGTGTAGGAACACTGTTCAACATTTTACATTTCACCCTTTACTCACCCTCTGCTCTTATAATTAATTACCAAGCCAAGCAATGACCCATGGCCTGCTGCACCTCCCTGCAGGCAGAGCAGAGCTTAGAGCTCCATCTAGGGTCCTGTCTTCATGCCCAGCAAGAAATGTTTACTATTAAATGTATTTTAGAAAGTTATCTATTAAAGAGAAATATGGTATTATGAAGGCGGACATCCCTGCCCCATTCATGTAACATACAACAAATCCCTTCCCAGCAGCAGTAAAAGTGTCCAATAATTGCACAATAGAGGTGGTGCAGTTGCCAACCACCATCGATCAACAAGCCCAGTCATGTTGCATCATGTCTGCCTAAGAGTATGGACGCTAAGTAAAAAACATTGTTGGCAGTGGTGACTGGTGGTGGGGGTCCATTAGCAAATTCTGCCTAGGGTCCCCATAAGAGCAGGGGTAGCCCTGAATACATCTCATTACCGCGTATGGGTTTATTTTACACGCAACCACCCCCCCTCCTCCTCTGCATCCCATTCCAATCCACTATACGATAATGCTGATGCATTTATTGTACTGTAGCCTAGTGATAGGCTACAGAGATAGGCCACAGACTATCTCATTCAAGATAGGCCACAGACTATAGTGAAACTGGTAACTCAGACTTTGTACAGGTGTCGTGTGTGTGACATTCCAAAGTTTCAGGGATCCTTCCATTGGCATATCAGTGGAACATCAGTGCATGTGTGTGTTTGTCCTATAGGCTTTATGTGATATTTATAGTGGAGGGAGACAGGAAACATGAAGAGAGTAGGAGAGTGACTGGTGGTCTGGCCAGTCCAGCCGGGAATCAAACCTTATAACCCACTTGGCTATCAGACCTCCAAATGTGCTTCGTTTATTGTAATTTGTCTTATCTCGTAATTTGATTCTGTCAGGCTCCTATACAGTAGCCTACTGGGCCAAAACAATATTTTGCAAATCAGGTGATGAGAAGAGAAAAGAAAAGGAGCAGGGAGAATGATGGTTACATAGGTCATTGTAAATCAGTCATCATAATAATCATCATCATTACAGGAGTAACCAAATGAACCGTGAACATCTCTGGTGGACTCTTAGGGGTGAGATAGTGCACAGCTTAATAGGCTTAGCTCCAATTAGGCTGTGCACAAAATATTCAGAGTCATGGGGAGGAAGAAATTTCAATTTCACAGCTTTTCTCCAATACCTTATCACAGCACCCGATCTGGACATGGCGATCCAAGCAGCATTTCTGTTTTCTGGTAATTTTAAGAGATTGTGTGTGGTGTGGCCATATCAAAATAATAAAGATGCTCGCACACTGAGGGCTCCAATGCTGTAATTGTGTAATAGTTGCCTTCATTGCACCATAAGATGACTGTGACTTTTCGAGCACCATGCTCTTCCTCAGACTTGTATACTGCTTACCGCTCAGTACCTGCCCATGTGTGGGTTAGACGTGCATGTTTGTGTGTGGCCATAGATACACTAAACAGAAATCAAAAAAGAAGAAGAAGAAAAAAGAAGAAATAGAAACCATGGTAGAGTTTGACACACTGAGTACAACAATACGAATTTAAATATCTATATTGTTTTAAATGTGGGAGAGCCTTTTGAAGAAAAAGTCCTTTCCTGGTGCCATCATGTTTCTGGGTAAGTCAGTGAGTATTACGTTTTTATACTTCACCCCCTTTATTTGAATGATGTTTAGGACACAAGAACCACCTTCCTGGGATGTAATGTGTTGTTAGATATTTTAGCCATGATGCCAAATGACAAATTTTGGTCATGAACACATGACCAAAATTTGTCATGAAAATGTGGTCTCACTTCCTTCGTGGACGACAGCATTTTCTGGGATGGGCGTGGTCAAAGCGGCAGTCTTCAGCGATTGGTTCATACCAACCAATCAGAATAGTAGGCAAGCAGATGACTTTGTTGACGTTGATGTGGCAATGGCTAACACAGGCGCTAACCAAACAAACACAGCCAGTAAGCGCTACTAGAATGTATACAAAAGCGGTAAAATATGTCAGATGATGATGTTTTATAAAACCTGACGCTTCTTTAAAGAAACTATTTATCATAGGTCGATTTAATAGCCAGATTGATAGGGTCGCGAGTCACCGCAGTGGGGGCCACCATGTTTATTGTTTGACTGTTGAGTGACGGGGCTGTTGAGTGACGGGGCTGATCAGCCAATCAGCTGCTCCGATCGCTGCTGCGATCGGGACTGACGGGGCTGTAGGCAGCGTCACCAGACCTGAATCGCTAGAAGAAAATATATTTTTTAAGGTAGCGATTCAGGGCTGGAGCCAGGCTAGTCAAACCCTAGTCAAACACACAGACTTCATAAGGCACCCTAATTGTGCTACTCTTACTACAAATACTATTAAAGATGGAGTGCTGTGATTTTTTCCCTCCTAAAACATGATTATCAGGTACTATGATTATACTAGGAGGAAGATTTATTTCAAAAAAGTGTATAGAACGTGTTAAAATTATGTTTTTATGTGGCCACACCCACCAGTTCATTAGGTATGCATGGTTTTCACTTTAGCACCGCCCACCTGAACTTAAGCCTTCCTCACAGCTGTTCTTGTATGATATTGTGGGAGGGGTTATGGGTTGTGATGTCATTAAAATGGTGTTACTGTATTTCAATTGGGCCTTTTGACTCAAAGGCTTGCAGCTTTCAGGAAGAAACCGCGGGTTTGATTCCCGATCCCAATGGCCTTTGCCGTGTGTGTGTGTGTGTGTGTGTGTGTGTG
>OOFJ01112513.1:0-14434 GCA_900323375.1 Benthosema glaciale
ACACACACACACACACACACATAACATAACATTCCTCTCCCTTGTTTTGTAGATAGAGAACAGCTTCTCACTTTCAGTTCCCATCTTCAAGCAGTTCCACAAAAACATCATTGGCAAAGGTGGCGCCAACATCAAAAAGGTGAAACTTCAAACCTTGTTTTGTTTAAATGTCCTTTCTGTATCTCAGAGATGGTTTTAGTCTCACTGATGCCTTACTGAAATATATTTCTGACATAAGCGCATGGATGTCAGAAAACAGTTGAACAAAGAAAAAAAATATTTTATTCATTCAAATATCAGGTAAATTTAGACACCCACATCGGAAAGGTCAGAAGCCATTATCCAGGCTTCATTATTGTAATGCTCTGGTCTACGCAGTATGCATGCTCACAAAAGAGTGGAGAGCACACAATACGCCAATTAAAAAAAAAAAAAAATTCAATTGTTGCTTGTTAGTTACTGTATATTATCGTCGATTTAAAGATCCTTTCATTGGGTTTTAAACAGCAGTTAATCTGTCTATTTATCTGAAATGCTTTTTAGGTACGGTTTGTGCTTACCAAATCCCTCAGATCCTGTCACAGTTGTCTCTGATTGATTGATTGATTGATTGATTGATTGATTGGACACTTTAAACCTCTTTAACTGTTCCTTTCAGCTGTAACTTGGGTCTTCTTTGGTTAGCGTTTGGAACAGACTTATGGAGGATCTACGCCTTGGACATTTTTAAAAGAAATGCCTTTTTTGTGACCGGCAGATCCGAGAGGAGACAACCACTAAGATTGACCTGCCGACAGAGAACAGCAACTCAGAAATGATCGTCATCACGGGCAAGAAGTGCAACTGCGAGGCTGCTAGAGAACGAATCCTGGCCATCCAGAGAGAGCTGGTGAGAGAACGCCGCACGTCTGTTGTCTCCTATTATATTACTATAGATTGGTTGTCTTTTGTTTTAACAACTCAAACCCTATGTCCTTCGTTGTATGTGAACTGGTGAAAATAGCTGGTCGCTGACCCTGATCAGCTGAGCTTTAGCTTCACTGCTTCACTGCTTCTTTAGCTTCACTGCGTTTGTCTATTATGCGTGTGCTTGTCACAGACATCATTCACAGACATTGTCTCCATAGTTTTGAGGGACGCTAGCCTCCTCCTATGCCCAGCTTTGTGTGTTTGTGTGCACACAAACCTTGGCTTGTGATTGGCTGATCACCCCATAGCGATGATTTGATTGGCTGAGCAAAGTACATATTGAAGATAAAATTGAGGGCAGAAAAGTGAAGACACCAAAAGTGATTGGCCGAATGACATTTGTGATGATTTGATTGGCTGAGACACGGAATGTGACATATGATGATAAGAGCATACCCACACTTCCCACAACAGTGATTTTTTTCATTTTCATTTCTACGCCTCCAAATCTCTCTAAATCAAGAAAAAGAAAGGTATAATTGTCAGAGGCTGTGTGTGTACTGTATGCGCCATCAATACAGTAAATAGTAGTTTGGTCCTGTTATGTATGAGTTCGTTACTTTTAGAACAGTCTGTAATTCACAACACACTTTACAATAGTTTTATGTACGTGCACAGTTATGAAGATGCAGAAATAATCAAGCTGAATGTTCATTACCCAGGCTAACATCAAGGAGGGAGAGGTCACCATCCCCGCCAAGCTGCACAACTCCCTGATCGGCTCCAAGGGCTGCCTGGTGCGCTCCGTCATGGAGGACTGCGGGGGTGTCCACATCCATTTCCCCGCCGAGGGCTCGGGCTCGGACAAAGTCACCATCCGGGGGCCCGCCGGGGAGGTGGAGAGGGCCAAGAAGCAGCTGCTGCAGCTGGCCGAGGAGAAGGTAGGGAGGGAGAGAGGGAGGGAGCACGGGATAATGAATTAGGGTAGAGGAGGAGGAAGGAGGAGAGGTTTTGAAAAATGGCCATTAGTCACTGAGGGGTTCAGGGAAGGCGAGGTTGAGAGAGTCACACTAGTGATGAGGAGACGGTGAGTCAGATACACCCTCCAGCTTTCCCAGACTTTAACAAAAGGCCATAGTGAGGATGGATACCGTATTGTGCCGAATATAAGACGAGTTTTGTTTCCAATGAAAATGGCTAAAAAAACAACATCCAGTACTGCTGAAACCAGTGTAATGAATAGAGCGATTGCATCAACAGAACAGGATGCACACTTTGGTTCGACATAGCATTAGTCCGACTGGATTAAGGCTGGTGAGGGATGCGTTAGTGGTTGGGTTAGGTTTAGGCGTGGTGCCCCGTGTGGGGTTAGGGTTTGAGATAGGTTGTCGTTATCGGACCAATGGTATGTCGGACAAAAAGCATGCACCAAACAGAACAACAGCTACTATACAGCTTAGCTGTGATATGAACGATGTGGTTCAACACAGTATGGTTGAAATGCTGTCCAAGTTAACCAAACAACAGAGAAGTCATGATGCCTTCTTTGTTCGACTAGAACCAAAACAGCAGCACAGTAACTTCATAAAACAGCGTCTGCTTCTTACTTAACACTGAAAGGCTGGCTGTCGCACGCTAATATGTCCCCCAACAAAATTGTCATGTAATGTTAGTTAGTTCCTACCCTACAGTAACTAACATGACATGTAAACGCTAGGGGACCTGAGATATACTATAGCCTGATTGTTACTGGTATAATAAATACCAATAGACTACAGTCACTGTACCTTTACCGTGGTAAGCTATTTTGATATGAAGTGATATGAAAGTCTTTTCATTGAAAAGAATATTATAGAAACATTTTAAAATACTTTTTCTTTATAAAAGACGATTACGGTAATTAGCAATTTCGTCGTTTCTTCACATCCTTACACACTCTCGTTTTACCTTCTCCACTTCCAGCAAGTGAACAACTTCACGGCGGAGCTGCAGGCCAAGCCGGAGTACCACAAGTTCCTGATAGGCCGCGGCGGGGCCAACATCAGACGCGTGCGGGACAGGACGGGCGCTCGCATCATCTTCCCGTCGCCGGACGACACGGAGCAGGAGCTCATCACCATCGTGGGCAGGGAGGAGGCCGTGCTGCTCGCCCAGAAAGAGCTGGAGAGCCTGGTCAAGAACCTGGTAAGAACTGGAGAGCCTGGTCAAGAACCTGGTAAGAACTGGAGAGCCTGGTCAAGAACCTGGTAGCCGTCTCTGACGCCTGCCCATCTAACCCATTTATTAGGACTGAGACCAGATTCTATATAATGTCTTCTGAACAGGACAGTTTTATGAAAAAAAAAGAAAAAAAATATAGTATCAGTGGTGCACTGCCGGACATGCCGGTGCTCAAACATTTTCATGTCAAGGTGCCCACATAATTCAGGAGGAGAGGACACAGGAGGCGTTTTTTATTAGGTGCTACTATACAAAAATGACTAACGTTTCGACCTACACGGTCTTCATCAGTCATAAAGTTTATGACTCTGATGAAGACCGTCTGGGTCTGTACACTCTCTGTTGTAGAATGTGGTCACCTCACCTCTACCCTATTCTTCCTCCTGTGCAGGACGACGTGGTGGAGGACAGCATGGTGGTGGAGCCGCGGCACCACCGCCACTTTGTGTGCCGGCGGGGCCAAGTGCTGCGGGAGCTGGCCGAGGAGTACGGAGGGGTGGCGGTCAGCTTCCCTCGGACCGGAGCAGCCCACAGCCAGCGGGTCACTCTGAAGGGAGCCAGGGACTGTGTGGAGGCAGCCAAGAGACGCATCCAGGAGATCATCCTGGACCTGGTAATAAACACGGTCTGACTGAACTAACCATGACCGATGTACGCTACGGCAGTGGTTCTCAAACCTTTTCATGTCAAGGACTCCCAAATTGACACTCATTAGCCCACAGATCCCAGTTTGAAAATATAATGCCTGGGACCCCCACAAGAGAAGATTTGTACGGCTCTAGCAGTGATTCTCAAGCATTTTAATCTCAAGGACCCCCAGTTTGACAGACCCCGTTTAATGGCATTTCTATCTGGGATATTATAAATATCAATGTTCATTTAACTTGTACAAAGTGTACAAATGGAACCAAATGGACCTGCGAGAGTCCATTTGGTTCCATTCGTACACATATAAAGGTTAATTTGGTTAATGGGTTCCTAACATCTATCAATACATCTGGGGTTCGGGGGCCCCACTTTGAGAACCACTGCGCTACAGTTCTTCAACTGTCACGATAACAAAGGTGTAACAAAAAAAACGGGACGATACCATAACGCGTGTACTAGTCCACCGTTTCAAGGTCGTTTTGTTGTGCTCGACTGTGACACCCTGTCTAGCTGCAGCTGATTCTCATTTAGTCATTATGATATGAAACAACACGATGAATATTATGGAAGCAATAGAATCCAACATTAAAAACTGTAGTATCAACCTCACGATACTAATGCTTTTCACAGGTTAGCCAAACAATGGGCCGATCACTACACTAAACTGGATATTGTTTGGTGTGTGTGTGTGTGTGTGAGAGAGAGAGATGTTAAGCGTCACTGTCATCTGACTCCCTCTGCTCCACTTGTGTGCTGCAGGAGTCCCAGGTGTGCGTGGAGGTTGCCATCCCCCAGCGTTATCACCGAGCCGTCATGGGGCCCAAGGGCTGCCGCATTCAGCACATCACCAGAGAGCACGAGGTGCAGATCAAGTTCCCAGAGAGAGACGACGGCAACACAGCAGGTACAACACACCTGGGTTAACAGCATGCAACACAGCACAAGCCTACATGAGCATCAAAATGGATCACATACTGTAGCACCCGTCACATTTAGTGCACATTTAGAGACAAACAAAGTGATTCTGACACTTGATTCCATGCAAAGTTGTTACAATTGTTACTGACTAAATGGTAAAGTAGTAGTAAAGTTTAGCTGTGGGATTTAACCGCTCACATTCCAAGGTCAAGAGGCTCCGTCTCAGGAGAACGGCGAGGCCGGCCCGGAGGCAGAGTTTGTCCCCCGCAAGTGTGACCTCATCACCATCTCTGGGAAGTCCGAGAAGTGTGAGCTGGCCAAGGCTGCATTGCTGGTACGCTGGTACACTTCTACTCAGTCAGCAAACACGTACAAGAGCTAGTGGTTTACCGTTGTGAGGCTTCTGTTTCATACTTCACACGCATTAATACCGAAGCCAGATTCACACCAAATTATTTTATCACCTGGTAGGGATGCTCCGATCAGGTTTTTTGGGATCGATCACAGTTTTTCTAATGATCGGCTGAGACAGATACCGATCTTGTGGGGAAAATTTGAATATTTCCTAAATTATCATCTCGTCTCTAAACCCACATCAAAACTGTTCCTGTGTGTGGGGAGGAAGGGGAGAATGTCACAAAGACGCAACATGATATACTATATGTCTGACTTTTATACCACTTAAAATATAAAACGTCGGTTTCTCCAGATAGGATACATTGCTGATCACAGATAAGGTAAAGTGCCGATCACCGATCGAGTCATTTGGAGTGAATAGCCGATTGATCGGAGCATCTCTACCACCTGGTCCCTTTGTTGTTGACACTCCTCAATTTCTCTCACTCACCTACCCCCCCTCTCTCCAGGCGTTGGTACCCATAACGGAAGACGTGGAGGTGTCTTATGAGCTCCATCGCTACATCATCGGACAGAAGGGCAGCGGCATCAGGAAGATGATGGAGGAGTATGAGGTCAGTGTGCATGTGCGAGGGAAGCGATGTGACTCATCTCTGGTGCCACCTTCTGGCCAAATTGAAGAAATGCTGAATTCGTCCTCCATAATTGACTCTTTTCTTGTGTTGGGAGTGTTGAATGATTAAATGTTTTTGCTACTAATTACAAAATACACAATATACACAAACAGAGGGCAGGGGGAAAAGGGAGTTGGTTCAAGGTGACATAACTGACGTTTGTTATTGTGTGTGTGTGTGTGTGTGTGTGTGTGTGTGTGTGTGTGTGTGTGTGTGTGTGTGTGTGTGTGTGTGTGTGTGTGTGTGTGTGTGTGCGCGCGCGTGCGCGTAGGTGAGCATCTGGGTGCCTCAGCCAGAGCAGCAGTGGGACGTCATCAGGGTGACTGGTCAGGTGTCCAACGTGGAGCGAGCCAAACAAGGTCTGCTGGAGAGAGTCAAAGAACTGCAGGCTGAACAGGAGGACAGGGTGACTGGCACACACACACACACACACACACACATACAATACGCACACACGCACAGCAAGAGCAACGTGGAATTTACCAAATCTGAATCGTTTGTCTAACCACTTAAATCAGTTGACTGGGGTTAACACTTTTACAGTATGGTCATTACACCTACGCGAATTAGCGACACGAATAAATGACCCGAAAATGCTAAAATTTGAACAGCGAATTTTAACGCGTCTGCCTATATACTGTAGGAATACGCAGCTATACATTTTCAGTCCTAAAATTATAATATGTCCATCATGGTATTAGTGCCAGGTTTTAAGCAATTTATTTGTGGCGAAAAATTGCACCAGGCAGGTGTGTAAAGATGTTCGCCAAATATTATTAATATTATTACTTCAATATTATTGTGCCTATACTGGATATACAGTGATACTACTGAATGTGATTCTTCTTTTAACATTGATGTACAATCTCTCCCCAGGCCCTGCGCAGCTTCAAGGTGACCATGTCTGTTGATCCCAAGTTCCATCCTAAGATTATTGGCCGCAAGGGAGCGGTCATCTCTCAGATCAGAAAGGACCATGATGTCAGCATCCAGTTCCCTGACAAAGGAGATGAGCAGCAGGTTGGGAAGAGAATTTACTGAGTTCTGTGGGGCCAACAGTTTAATTTGATAAAACAACGTGTACAATCTCACAATGTGACACATCACAACACATTGTGAGCTTTTAGATCAACCATTTGCACTGTTGCATCCAGGTGTTGGCTGGGCTTGTTGGAAGAGGGTATTTGTGATAGACAGCTCAAGCCGTGCACACAGAGACAGCAGGCGTAGACTGTTGGAGTTGCAACTGCCAGTGCCATGGCGACCAAGGATGTTAGGCCAGGTAACATGGTCTGAGGCCACTCGGGCATTGAAGAGCTTGTCCTTGTGGCCAACCTTTGTGAGCAGTCTGCAGAGTTCTTTATAGAAGGCTTCTTTGCCTTCTCCTAGCCTGTTCCTGAAGAGAAATTACTTACCAGGCAGCAGGTGGTTTGGAATCAGCGTTTCCCTCTCCTATCCGATGTGTTGGCTAGACTAGGTACCATCGGACGTGCGGTACCATACATGCATGCAGGAGGACCAGGTCTGACTGTAGGGAGTCTATAGGGACATGTCCTTAGTGAAAGGGCCCTTGTACGTCTCTACAGCCTGCGGGTGCAGTTTAACGTCATGCCCAGGACATATTGTACGACAGTACTATACTATACTATTTTGCAACAAAGTATATATACAAGATATTGATTATTCTGAATAACAAATGTATAGAATAATCTCTTAAGAAGATAATCGAAAGTTGCAGCCCTGGCTACTCCCTACTTGTATTGTAAAGTAATGTGTATAAATGTAGTTTCTATAATGGTGCCTTTCCACTGACTTTCCCTTCTGTCGTCTTTCCATTAATTTCTTCCCCCCACTCCTCCCATTCTTCACCGTCTCTCCTCACTCTGACTTTACATCCATGCGTTTCCCCTCAACGCTCCTCCTCGTGCCTGGAACCCTCCTCCCAGGATGTGATTGTGATCTCTGGCTACGAACGGAACGCCGAGGAGGCGCGCTCGGCCATCCAGCAGCTGGTGGCAGAGCTGCAGGACATGGTCAGCCAGGACGTTCACCTGGACCCGCGCACCCATGCCCGAATCATCGGCGCCCGTGGCAAGGCCATCCGCAAGCTAATGGAAGACTTCAAGGTTGTGCGGCCGCAGTGTGTGGCTTTTATCTTTCCTTATGTGTGTGCACTCTCTCTCTTTTGAAGTGGCTGTGGGGAAATGGAGCTTGTATTTTGTACTAATCTAGTACTTTGTAAATAAAATGTGCTAGTATATACTAATCTTTATACATTTGCATAAAACTATAGAAAATATATAAAACCATAAAGTAGTGGTGTTGCTGGTTCAAAAGGGAACAGCACAGCAAATACCAGTACCATTTCTAACTTCTAAAATTGGGTGGGCAGCTTCCAGCCCGCCTCCAATGCCGCCTCACTCAATCTTCTCACGGTCAGACAGAAAACACAGAGCTCGGAACTGGGGGCAATGTCCTGAGGGCACAATGGGCAGTTTAAGGCATCTGACCTTGACTCTGAAAACTCTCTGCTCGCCAGCTGTAATTTTGCCCATGTTGGCCACCAGCCCTGGCTCAAATGTCCAACTCTTGAGCTCTGGTTGACATAGGGAATGTCACTTGAGTTGTAATAATCTGGAATAAAGAAACAAAAAGGGAATTTGGTAAAAAATTCAAAGAGGGTGTTTCATTGTCCAAAATGTTGGATTTCATAAATACAAATTATTTCATTTATCAACTTAGGTCCAGCTACTGTGCATACTAATATGGAGAGATAGAGGCAGTTGAGCGGCTGCTAGGGAGTCAAAAGGTCCCTGGTTCGATCCTACGGACTCCTCTAATTGTGCTCCTGATAAGCTAGTATAGTAGGATAGTGGTTTCTCTGCAGTCAGTGTGTGAATGGGTGAATGTAATGCACACTGTAAAGCGTTTTGGATTAAAAACGCTATATAATTGCAGTACTTACACATTTTAATACTGCACTAATCCCGTGTTCCTCCTCTGCACAGGTGGACATTCGGTTTCCTCAGCCAGGCTCTGATGAGCCAGACAAGGTGACTGTGACAGGCCTGCCAGAGACTGTGGACAACGCCATAGACCACCTCCTCAACCTGGAGGAGGAATATGTGAGTAAATTTACTATTTAGACATAAAAGGTTTTTCACCCAGAGAGATACAGGTATGAATTTTCATCATCTCTGTACAACTCCAACAGATGCTGAGTGTGACGGAGACAGAGACCATGGCAGCTTACATGAAGCCTCCGTCTCGTTATGGCGGAGGGGGCGGAGGTGGAAGCGACGACGGCAGCGGGGGACCTGCCAAACAAGGCTTTGTGGTGCGTGACGCGCCCTGGAACGTGCCGGGGAACAAGGTGAAGAAATCTCCCTCTGTACTGTACACTATAACGAACAATAACCTTCACTGAGGTCAGTGGGCATCGTTATTTCCCCACCTGTTTGACGTTTGAATATCGATGGTTCCCAAATCAGGAACCAAACTAGTGAGAATGGACCAAGCTCACAACGAGTTGCAATTCGCTGCGAGCTTGTACATCGTATGGAAATTCTTGCATTTTTTTTACGTTTGACATTTTCTTCTGAAACATTTTGATTTCTTTTTTGTTATTTTTTAAAATCTTTTGAAATATTTTTTAATTGTAGTAAACATAAAAAGGGACATTTACTCGTGACCCATAGCAATGTATCCGCAACCCAAAATTGGGTCCCGGCTCACTTTTTGGGAAATGGTGTAATAGAAATTGTATGGATGACCTGGCGCCAGATCGTGATCAGCATGTCTTGTAATGTAACTCGTTTATCCCCCACAGGCTCCTGACATGAGCAGTGCTGAGGACTTCCCCACCTTTGGTACAGGTGTGGCCCCTAAACAGACCTCTGCGTGGGGGCCCAAGAAGTTCTGAGAACAGCTCTGCTGCACGGGAAGGTCAACAGCTCTGCATGGTAGAGGAGATTGAAAAAGAAAAGAAAAAACACTGGACAAATCGCTGCTCACCCCTCTTTTCCCCGTCTCTCTTCACTCTCTCTCCCTCCCATGTGTGTATTAACTGCAGCCTCTCTCCCCCCATAACCAGCCACAGTGGGGATTCTCCCCCAATCCCTCGGAGAAGACGATAGCGCCTACATAGGCTGAGTGATCTCGTCGTACTTCTGCAGTCCCACTCTCCGCCTCTTGGCCCCAACACTACCGTTGAGCGGTTTTAAAACTCTTTTTAGATCATGTCCCAACTCCCCCCACACCTCCGACTGCCAATATGCTTCCCCTCCTCAGTGCTGTACAGATGTTAAGCTGTCCGATCAATCAACTGAACCAAGCAAAGAGGAAGAGGAATATGAGAGAGCACCAGCTAAAATGTCCCCATGGGTGGGAGTGGGTGACTGGGATTTATCCTAGCTAACAATGCGGTCTTGGTCTTTTTAAGCTAATACGTTGAACAAAATGGGGTAGGGGGTGGCGGGGGGTTCAATGTTTTAATGTGCAAGAGCTTCTAAAAAAAGTATGTATTTTAAGGTTGTTTTACCGTGTTTTTAAAAAGGCGTTTTGTCGTTAGTCCAGCCTTCCGCACATGATGTGAGGTAATAATGTAATACAACAGGGAAGGTGTGAAGGGCATTGGTTCTAGGAGAAGTCTTGCACCCATTAAGTGTTTGTAGTTCCTGTATTTATTGAGCACAATGGCTTCCATTGCTGCTTTTTACGTAGCTATTGTTTCACAAGTCAAAAAGATGTAAAAGTCTCACAATGATTTGTAATAATGGTTGTTTTGTCTTACTATTTATTTATTATTTATTTGTTAAGCCATTTTATTTGAACTTCTGTGATATTGCATTTTTATAAAGCACTTATTGTAGCTTGATGCTTTTAACCTTACTTTTCAAGGGAGTGTAAAATATGTGTTGGGGAATATGTGATCTGTTGTTGCGTTGAGGTGTACAAAGAACTTCTCGCTATTTTTTTAAACTTGTGTGGATTTTTTCCATTGTTGGTTTCTGGCATCTTTGAATTGAAAGACTGTGTGCAAGTAAAGGTGTCCATTTGAATGAAGCTCAACCAAACTCCGGTATTCTCTAGTCTGGCAGTCGTTTGCCTCGGTTGTCTTGTTTTTGTGGCATTATTCTTTGTTTCAAGGTTTTCCCTCTTTCTAGTCTCTCGAGACAGATGTTTCGGCCGGCTCCCACAATTTTCAACAACAGTCTGTACTTCAGAATCTCTGTAAACGAGTGAAATATAAAGCGGATGTCACATGGAATTGAAAACTATTCCAATGATTATGCAAAATATCATACATTGTGATTGTGATAATTGTGACACACCTATACAGGAAACCAAATTGGCTAAATCTAGGTTAGCTAGCTATCTGCTTAGCAGAAATGGGAAATAAAAAAATGTATTTTTAATAAATGTATACGCCTTGATTGGTTGAATACCCCTTTGGTCTGAAGAGCAGATGACATAGCTTCTGTTGTCAATATTAGCGGGTGGAATTGAATCACACTCGTCGTAGCATTTGAAGTCTGTCTTGAGAGATTACCCTCTTTCAGTTTATCACAGTGCACTGAAGCATTTCACAGCTTTTGTATGCTAGTGATTTTGTTGTTGCCCTTCATTGTTTTTTTGTTTTTACAAATCACTGCAAAATACTATACATGTAAAAAAACATCCTGTGCCCCTTTGTTAAACTACTGTATATTGGTGGGCCAGAATTCAATTAACGGATTCAAGCATCCTTGTGCCTGTAGACTTAAATGAACAGGAATGAGAAGAAAGTAGTGGGACCCTAGTCACCATTATGGAAATCAAAATGACTGCAAATACGTGGTACCACTTAAAACATCGAGGCTGGTGTGGCCTGACTGGTTTCTTTACAGCGGAGGATGAAGTAGTCAAAGTGGACTTATGCAACTGTAAACATGATCAAGCAGAAAGTAATCTTTCCCCCTCGTTGTGGGCTATGAACTTTGAAAGAAATGTCCATATTTAGGTTTGTTCGGGAAGGAAGGTCAGACAAGCTCATTCATCTCAGATAAGATAAGGTAAAAGATTGATTGATACCGGCAAGGGAAATTTCAGGACCATCATCATCTCCTGCGCTACTTGCAGGTGCCATCTCTTTTGTTGACCACTCTGTGGCTGGAAGTACCTACATCCTGGCTGAGATAATATGGGACAAAAAGGTTGCATATTGTTGCTGACTGTCATGCAGAAACATTAACTCCTTATAGTCTACTGGAAGACCCCATAGGTTTTGTGTTAGACCCAGACATGTTGAGTAGTCAAAACTTTTATGATTCAAATGTCATCTATAGGCTTAGCAGATGAAATTAAAGCAATCCATTTTCAAAAACGTCCATGGACGTTTTTAGCCCAAGGAGTGTGTTTTTGTGCAAAACTAATACTTGGAGTGGATTCAGAACCATGAAAATTCAGAACCACGAGTTTGACATGTCACATGCTACTTAAAGAATGATGACATTTTGCCATTTGTTTTTACCTTAAATAGATTGTTAATGGTATGGTCACATATTATGCTAATTCCTCAAATTGCTCAATGTACAACTTTTAGCAACCAAGCTGAATTTCATCCATTAGGCCTATAGATAATATTTCTATCAGAAACGTTTAGAATACTCATTTCTGGGTTCATGGAATTTCCAGTAGACTATTATTACAACTTTGTATGTTTTTTTGTTTTGGTGTTGGTGGAGTGTCGAGCAAAAGCTTGTGATGCGTTCTGAGCTTCTAGATCGGATATATTCACAATTTCTGAAAGAAAAAAAAAACTGTTCCATTTCCGGTTTTGGACATACAAGGTTTCCGTCCGACAGTGACGATATTTGAAGTTCATGTGAGCGTGTGTGTGTCTGTTATTAAAAATGCAGGGCAGGATGGCCCGGATGCAACCACAATTTTCTGTAATAAAAAAAAAAAATGAAAAAAAAAAAATAAACTGAGGGAAAACACTATTGGCCTTAAGAAGTAATTAGTCTACATTTTGAAACGTATGATTGAGTAAGTATGCAACACTGCAATAACATGTCAGTGACTGAATTCTTTTCCTACTTTAAATAAAATGTGAAAAAAGGAACCAGGGACAGTGGTGGTGCTTTGCTTCTGTGATATTTGTCTCTGCCAGGCCTAAAAACAGTTTTCGGCCGTCTGTCTGTCCATGTGTGTCAGTCAGTCTGGGCAGCTAATCTCCGGCAGTTTGACTGATCAGCATTAAAACTTCGCACGCATACTCCCAGTCCCAGGAGATCAGTGAAGAAAAAAGATATTGCTACATATTAGTATACATTATCTCCAGTAGGTCAGGACTCAGGAGTGGCTTATTGTCGGCCAGTAACACGCAGGAAGTCTGTCCCCATCAGCTCCCAGTAGTCAACCACACGACTTGCACCCAAGCCATGCTACTCATGCACTGAGCTGGCAGTGCCCGGGATCAAATTCATGAACTCTACCAACTGAGCTACACGCACATCACTCGGTCTTACATGGTCATGTAATCAAGACACATCTGTCTGATATTTTTCATATTCTATTATCCTGATATTGGCTAAGATTGGCTTCCAAAGTTGGCGGAGCGTATGATTTATGAAAACCTGCACTGGGGGTCAAATGTTCGGCCCACCGTTGGAGCAATCGGTGTGAAACGGTACGTACACTCCCTACTCCCTAGAAGGCAGTTTTGCAAAGCTTTGCTGGGCCACAATGGGCTACCTGGCCTGCCTCTGAGAAGCACATTCTCTAGTCATGTCTGTTTTGTTGTTGTTGTTAAACTTAAAACATGCAGAAACACAATGAAAGTTTTCAAACAGAACTTCCGTATGTGCATACTGTCTTTGTCGGTTTATTATTGTTTTTGTATTTTTTTTTAACAAATGAGGAAGATATGATTTTAATGTTAAGTAAGTAACAGCCTGTACAACGCAACATACAGAAAATTAAAGAAAAATAAAATAATACAAATTAAATCTTGTACAAAGCAGCACTGGGCCATAAATAACCCATACATTTTCACATTTTGATTGGACGTTGCAAGATTCCTCTATCCAACCCACAATGGCTTTCAGTTAATTAAAACTGAAAACTGTCCGAGAACTCACAACTTCCTTTGTTCAATCTTGTCATATCAGTGACCTGGAAAACACGACATAATGTACGGTATGTAGTAATGGATAAAACAAGTCTAATATCTAATTGGCAACATATAACAGAATGGCTAAGTAGATATGCTTTGGAAAGCCGTTGACATACAATCAGTCGTTGGGTGAATATGTTTGGATAAAACAGGGTGGGTACGCATGTAAATCTTTTGTAAATGAACAGGGAGGTTAGCGAATGAGAACGCAAAACAATCTATAAAACAAAAACTGCAAAGCCCTAATGAAATCACATTCACAATGTAAACATCGGCATTAGGGTCTTCTTGACTCTTGCTATCGGAGGAGTACTCGGATTTCCCGACGAGGGACTACTACCGACTGCTCAACGAGCGTTCCTGCCAACACGGCAATGACTCTGGAAGCCCTTCCTGGTAAACAAAGTCAGACATCACGAGATGGATGGATCAGAGCGAGGATATGAAAGGGAAGAAATGTAAACGAAGGGGAAAGTAGAGGGTGGGGGGGAGTTAAGGTGGTAACCCACATTATTTCGTGAAACAAAACCACCTAAAACGTGCCAGTCCC
>OOFJ01112514.1:0-16722 GCA_900323375.1 Benthosema glaciale
GCCGCCATGACAGTTTTACACCGACCAATCAGGCGCGGGGGGCATGGCTTATGCGTGGAACGGGTGTTGGGAATTCCTAGACTGGGCAGGCTTCCCTTTCGGGTGTTATGAACCGGTCTGGAGCGGATGGTAAAAATACGTCACGTTGTAGTCAATGCAGGCAGGAAACCACAAGGAGGAATCAGTATTGTGAATGGCGGAATTCTTATTCCGCCTTGTGGTTTCTTGCCTACATTGACTACAACGTGACGTATTTTACCATCCGCTCCAGGCCGGATCATACAGTGATTTCGGAACACAGACAGGGGCTTTCCTTTTTGGTGGAGGTTAGGAAAAGGGTGAGTTGTCTATAGTTACCATATGGAATGTCATTCAATATCGTTTGATTCTTTCAGGCTCAATGTGGACCCTCATGACACTCTTGTTCAACACCTGGTTTCAGAAGCATGGCTCAGATTAGACCGGTACAGTACATTACATCATGTCCCTCTGTCCATGTGGAATTATTGTTATCATAATTATGAATAAATTATTTAATTTGTTTTGCCAGATTTCCAATGTCATCCCTCTCCAAGTTTGCAGTATGTCTACATAGGCAAAACCTGCAACATAGCCCTCTGATGGGTCAAATAACTAACATTCTGGATCAGAAGCTGTCAACTATCGATGATAATAGGTATAAAATTAGGCTGAAGTGATGAAAATTGCTTTGAAATTTGTTTCCTTTTTTTAAATACTGTTTAGGTATTTTTAACGTGACTTAAGAATAAAATTGACAAAAATGTGTTTCCCATTTTTAATATTTATGTGGTATTTGTTGTTCTTAGAATCCTGAGCACACTGATGAATAGCGTGTCTTCCTTGGTGTCTCCTCGTTTGCGGGACGCTCTCATAAGCAGGGCATATGATCTTCTCACCCAGAATCCCTCACAACTCAGCGACCCAATGAGGGTGTTGCAGTTCCTGCATAACATCAAGCACAGCCACTGGCCTCTGCAGGAGAAGTGTAGCCAACACCTGGCGCAAATAATTTGTCAGCTCGATGCAGAGCAAATCTGCATTATCATGGGGCTGTTGAAGTTCGACTTTAACTTTGACTTCAGGCGGGCAGTTAAACTGAGACTAGCAGAACTGATTGACTCAAGCACTGATCCTTTCACCTTCACCAATCTGTTTGTTGCTCTTAGTCCCATGGCCAGTCCAGAAATCAGAGAAGGGTTTGTTTGTATTATTATTTTATGGTGTTGTTTTACACACAACTGCTAACAACCTGAATACTAAGGTTCCTATTCTGGAGGAGAAACATTTGCCGAAAATAGCCAATCTACAAGCTCACAACGTGTCGCAAAAGCGTGAATGAAATTTACGATGGGGGCTGGCCCCGCCTGCCTCTGATTGGCCTACCGACACTGCTCTGACCAGACTGTCCTCCGAGACGGGAGGTTACTCCGTTGTGAGAAATATTACAACTTAAGAGAAATTTACGATGCCTTTCACCCATCGTAAATTTCATTCACGCGTAACGAGGCTTGTAGGCTATTTTTGGGTGCAGAGGGAGAGCAGGGCTCATATAGGCCCCTGGGGGACTACGGTCAATGAAGTCTAATATAATATACTATATAATATACTTCATTAAACAAGGTTAAGTGGTTAAAACTTTAAAGTTGACTATAATGTGCAACACTGGTGGTGGTGCAACAAAATATAAATCAAGCCTTAGTGGCTATATTTCTAATGCTATTTAAATCCTTTTAGATTGGAAAACACAGCACTTCTATTAGCTGATGAGTTCAGTGCCCGCCAGGCCCTGGCTGTTGTTGAGGCACTAGAAGAGATTAATTGTAAGAATCTTCAGCTGATCAGCAAGTAAGTTGCTTACATCTGTCATTGTCATGTAGCATGTCCAATAGCTTCTACAGTACAGTTTATAAAATGCAATTATGTCATCTCATCGTTTCTTGACAGAATCGCATCAGTAGTCCAAAAGAACCTTCATGTCTACAGGCCACCGGAACTGGTCACAATTACACAAGCACTTTATCGGCTGCATTACAAGAACCCTGGGTTATTCTTTAAATTGAGGAATATTCTGGTCAAGTAAGTAATTGTTTGATCATTAACTGCTACACTTATATACCACCTGTTTTGGATTAGGGATGGGCAATATATTATATCAATATCGTGATATGAAACTATATCTAGGACAGGGGTCTTCAATGTTTTCAGGCCAAAGATTCCTTAGCTGAGGGAGAGATGAAGCAGGGACCCCCCACTACATACTGTATATAATTATTAAACTTGTACATAGATTTCATAGATGGCTTCATACTGAAGGAAGGAAAAACGCACCCTTTAAAAAAAAAAAAAAGTACTATTTCTGCCTATAGTACAGTGTAGAGTGACAGGAAACGGGGATAGAGAGAGTGACACGCAGCAAAGGTCGTCAGGCTCGGGAACCAAACCTGTGACTCGCTATTACAGCCTATACTGTATGTGGTCTACTCTTTAACCTTTGCCCCCAAATCCAAAGCCTCTTGTCTCGCTCCACCGTGTTTACCTTTCCAAAATATTCCATAACCAGGAGCAACACACACACACACCTGGGTGCTTGCATGAGTGTGAAGAACCCCAGGCTCGCTCATGCATGTCATGGTTTGAAGTTTAAGTGAATTAAAAAGTATAATTTCTTCAGCATTAAGCAACAGTTCAAACAGGTCAAATATATCATGATATTTGATTTAGGCAGGCATTTTATTCGTTTTGTTTGACGGGTGGGTGGCTGGCATCTCCCTAAGGTGCCAGTCCCACCTTTTAAACGAGCAAAATGAAAATGTTTTGGGGGGAGTGGTGGGAAAAACATTTCCAATGGGAGTCACGTGGTTTGACGAGACAAGCTTGCACGGAGAAAGCTTGTCTCGTCGTCAAACCATGTGACTAGGATAGGGTGAGAAGCAAGAGACTCGGAGTAGAGTCGCTGCTTCTTCGCCTGGAAAGGAGCCAACTTAGGCTTCGGGCATCTGGTTAGGATGCCTCATGGGCGTCTCCGTAGGGTGGTCCTCGAGGCACGTCCCACAGTCTCCCACTGGGAGGAGACCCCGGGGCAGACCAAGGCGCAGTTGGAGGAAACGCATCGACTCACTGGCCTTGGAACATCTCGGGATCCCCCAGGAGGAAGTCACTAATATTGCTCTGGAGAGGGAAGTCTGGCCCCCACAACCCGACTACGGATAACTGTTTGAAGATGGACGGACCTAGCTTTATTTGGAGCCACAAGACTAATCCCATTTTCTCTCTCAGCTTCTTGCAGAACAGCATCTTTCCTAATGAAGTGACCATGTTGACCCGTGCCTTGTCAATGCTGCCCTGCCCACGAGATGACGAAGGTGTGATCTCACGGGTGGAGGCGGTGCTGCCCCAGTGTTCTCTCAAGGACCTCAACACTTTAGCCATGGCGATTGGCAAGTTGATGCACAATGCCAACTCCTACCATCACAACACTCCCATCAAGTATGTCCGCTTACTGCAGACACTGAACCACTGTGGGCACGAGAGACTCCAAACAACTGACCGGCTGGACGTGGTGCTAGAAGAGCTCAAGTACATCTCCGGCTCAAGAACATCTCCGTTTGATGAATTGCTGCTGAAGGAAACCATGGTCACATTACAGAGGATGATGGACCAGATAAACTGGAGCAACATAGCTCGCTTGGCCACCTTCATAAGTCATACAAAATATCTATGTACTACTTTAATGGATCGTGTTGCTTGTGTGGCAATTAAAGACATTGACAAGGTATTTTAGAGACACTATAATTTTACATATTATAACTAGATTTTAAATAATATTAAATGTAAACGGCAGGAAATCAAAGCAAACACATTTACTGCATTTTGTTTTCTCTCGTCTGTAAGATTCATCACTCAGCGATATATGCTATACTGCTACCCTTTGCCATACTGAATTATGATCCTCCTGGAACAGATGACCTTTTTGAAGTTTGCATTCAGCACTTTACACCTCATATCAGTAAGTGAATATCAGTGTTTTTTATTGTTTTTTATAATCATTGTTAAACCAAAACGTCAAGTCATCTTTACTTATAGTACATATAAACATAATAGGAGTTTACCCAAAGTTCTTTCCTATAGAGCATCGCAGTGACGTCAGACCCTCCGTTCCAGAAGTGAAAACCCCATTAATTTTCCTCATAGATCAAAAGTATTTATTAAAAGACGATTACGCCACGGACAAAGCCAGCTCGGATTGTGACAAATCATGACAATGTTTTGGGCCAATCAAATAATTTTTAAGAAGAAAAACGAAACAAAAAGTGTTGTATCCTGCCGTTTTTTTCTTCTTACTAATGATTTGATCGGCCCAAAATATTGTGTTTGTTGTCATGATTTGTCACGATCCGAGTTGGCTTTGTCCGCGGCGTAATCATGTTTATATAAATCATTTTAGAAATGTCTATGAGAAAATGAACGGAGAATTCACTTCCGGAACTGGCGTAGGGGGCGGGACTGCGATGCTCTATAGTGGATGATCAACCACAACATAACTGTAATAAATCATAATCCACAGAAGAGAGACTAAAATTTTAAATGCATAAATAACTACAATTGCTAACATGACTCCGCCAGATTGCGGTAGTATTGAGTTCACAAGTTCCCTCCTCCTACCTTGATCTTAGCACTCTCAAGCAGAAACGATGAACCGGAAGCAGCGGGACAAAAATATGATATATACATAATAATTTCCAGTTGTAGTCTTGTTAGGTTGTTTTTACATTTGCGCTTGTTAATGGGAATTTAAACTTTGTCTAGGACAAAAATAGCCAATTTGCTCAGACACATGTCAATTCCCCAGTGATTGTCAGTTGTAATTGAATGTTTATGTAGGACAAAAATACTGATTTGCTCAGAGACATGATGTTTTTAAAGATTATATTTGCATATTTTGATCTGTTTGTCTCCAGGTTCTATTGATCCCCATAAGCTGTTGTTTCTTGCCCATGCCTTGGCAACGGCCGATTGTTTCCCAGAGGAACTGATGAGAGAAATCTTTAATATAAACTTTCTCAGCAAGCTGGACTCACAATTAGAAAGTAAGAATTATGTTAAAATGATCAAAGGCAATTGCATATGAACGATTCATTTTTAAATCAATCAAATCACACCTTAGAGGTACTTAGATCTGTACCTTATCACTGATAATAAAACATCTCCTGACAGCCCTACCTGATACACTCAACATGCGGATTCGCCTGCGGCTTATGGAGCTGAATCGAGCTGTGTGTCTTGAGTGCCCTGAGTTCAGGGTTCCATGGTTTCATGAGAACTACCGTCAGCCGTTTCGGAGGAAAGGTAAGGAGGAGTCAAGTACTGTTTGTCAGTGTAGAGAAAAGATGCTACATAAAGAAGAAAGTGTTCTGTGATCATCGCATCCACACTTTCAATTGTCTGTCAAATGTTTTCCAGGTAACAGATTTATCAGTGATGTACAAAAGCAAATTCACAGAATGCTGAGTGAGGTCCTGGGGGGAATTAACTGTGTCCGAGTGGCAGTTCTCACCCCTTATTTCTACACAGTAGGCAAGTAATGTATGACAATTTTATCATGATAGTCATTTCCACAATATAAACTAAACTAATGCTACCCCTGGCTTTGCTAAACAATGTTTTCATATTGCATTGCACTTTGTTCTTATAGACTTTGAGTGTGTGTTGGACAAGAACTATCAGCCTGTGCCTTACATAGAGCAAAACACACTGCAGATCTCTGGACAGGTTCGATGGGGCTCTGATTCACTGGAAAAGAACAGGAATGAGTTGCCACCTGGAGCACGGCGGTAAGAATATATTCCACAACATGACAAAAAAGCAAAAACAGACTATCTAGATAAGTTTACATAATTTAATTGCAACGCTTTTTATGCTTGTAGATCAGCTATTTTTATCCAATCTGTGGAACAAACTTCCCATTGCAGTTAGAATTGCAGACTCACTTCCAAATTCCCAGGGCTTGGGCCCTCCAAGTAGGACTCCTCCGTATTTTTGGATAAATGCAGCTTTCTTTTTTTGGAAGTCGTAGGCTCTTCTGTCTCTCACTGGGACTTTTCCCCTTCACAAAGACACTTTTCAAAGACGTCTGTTTATTACTCATTTTGCTCGCTTGTTATTTATCATTTAGTGCCGGCGCTTTTTTTTTGTTTCCCCCCGGCGCACAAGAAAGTCACGTGAATGGGACAGTCAGGTGAAAGTTGTGTTCACGTGACTATTGTGCGGTGGCCCGGTACCAAACTATCCACGGAGTGCGGCCCGGTACCAAATGTTCCGCGGAGCGGGGGTTGGGGACCCCTGATGTAGACGATGCCAGGTCATTTGTAGACATTGTTGTCGTGTTCCTTTGCCCGCAAAATGTGTTTGCTAAGTCCCCTAATGGCATTTTGGTGGTGCGCGGCACGCTATTCATTATGCCGATGCGCCTGGAGGTGTGGTATTGGGCGTGTTGTCACGCGTTCCCATAAATCGCTATTTTTGTCACTCACATTTGGGAAAGCGATAGCGGGATTTAAAAGCAACCGCTACGCCTTCTAAATCAGTTTGTTGAGCGTCACGTGCGCTTTGGCACCGTGGAGAGGCGGCTGCATGCAGCTGGCATGGAGCCATTTTTTAAACCATTTTAATCATATTTTGGTCAGTTTTCGTAATTTTTTTACACTTCAAAGTGCTGTTTGGTGTGATCACCAAATATAGATCTTTATAATTTGATATGGAACAGGCGTGTAGATCGTCTCTCTATTAAACTTTATGAAGCGGGGCGTATTCGCCGGTCAATCGCCATAAACCGATTTCCCGAACCTTACGTCTGGCTTGATAACGTGTCGTAGAGATGACCTACATGCATGTTCTATGTCTCAAATTAAAGACCGATATTTGGCGATCACACAACACTTTGAAATGTAAAAAATTAACGAAAACTCACCGAGATATGATTAAAACAAAAGACATGTTCTTGGGGCAGGGGAGGAAAAAAAGGAGGGAGAGTGCACTGAGAGCGCACTGAGCACAGCAGCGGGTCATGGGTAAGGCTGAAACAATATAACACTGGGCATAACGGGCAAAGATAAGGGGTCTCTTAAAGGCAATGGGATGTGGCACGGGGATTGGTTGAATTGCTGAAACGCCCAAACCACACCTATGCATAATGTCACGTGTCGCGGAGCTGTTTAAGGGATTTAGAATGGTCACCAAAATAACAATTTTAACGTTCCCTTAGGCTAAATGCCCTAATAGCGGTAGAAGAAAGTTGCGACAAAAATCAAGTGTATAGTTTCAATGTACAGACAGACTATAGATTTTTTTGACATACTGTTTAGACTGGGTTCTTGGTTTACCTATAATCCTGGATTACTATTTCTATGCATGATGTACAGTATTACCGAACCAAAACCAAGGCCCAAAAACCAAGGACCCTGGGCTAACTGAACTGTCCCGTCCCCTAATATGTACCATTGGGAAAACTATATATTTTTAACATTTGCATACCACTTCATGTTTTAACTTGTTAGTGTTGCTGTGGACTTCTTGGATTCCTGGTCGTTTTGCAGAAATTCTCGTCACATGAATGGTGAAGCTATGATGGCAAAGAGGCACCTAGAAATCCTTGGATATGATGTTGTTCAGGTGAGGAGGTTGAATGTGGTGTATGTTTACTTGTATGACATTTGTATCAAGTCTTAAACATTCAGTATTCAACAACCAATGTTTTCTTTTGCACATACAGATCCCTCATTTTGAATGGAACTCCATGGAACTCTCAACAGAAGATGCTAGGAAGGAGTATCTTAAGAAGAAAATATTTTCAGATCTGCCTTCTTGAAAGGGCCCATTTACCGGTATTGAAGCTTTTAATACTGACTAAGCTCTAGAAGTTCCCCATGTGCCATTATAACATAATGCATTATAAACTGCTTATAATACTGTATGTTCTAAGAACTCATACTATACAATTATCATAGTTGTAATACATTATAATTTTATAATGATATACATAGTGTGATTATAAGTCACTGTAAGTGCTCTTTGGTTGCTTTAAGTAATTAGATTACTGAAGGTGATATGAGCTTAGAGTATAAATTGAAGGATATGAGTCATAAAATGCTTTATGGGGTGTTGTGATCATGGGTATTTGAGTTCTTATACAGTAATATATTAAAACATAATGCATTGTATGTTTACTCTATTGTAGAAACCTGATGCATATAACAAGTGTTAACTGAGAAGAACTGTCTGATAGAACTTGCATATTTATAAAGTGCTCTTTATTTTCACTGGAGAGCCTAGAGTTAACATACTGACCTCATGAAAATGTATCAGACAAAGGGCTCCATTTGTCACGTGCTAAACCCCTTATCCCTAACTTCTTTGCCTTTTTTTTAATATTTTGAACAGAAGGTAATTTTTGAATAGTTCAAGTAGACAATCTACATTGACATGCTGTGAGCTTGTAGATTGGCTATTTTAACGATTCAAAATGTTTTTTTTTGTAAATGTTTTTCAAAATAGTGAAAAGAAAAGGCAAAGTAGTTAGGGATAAGGGGTTTAGAGCGTGACGAAAATTGAGCCCAAAGTGTCTTAGAGACCCTTTGTAATGAGAACGGTTGAAGTTTTGTAATAAAATATTTTTTAAATTCAAGTAGGCCTACCTTGTATACAGTATGTGTTTTTAAAGCAATTCTACTAGCCTTCTGATAAGTGTCCACTCTTGTAGAGGAGGGTCAAAGCAATGAGCAACCTGTAGCATATTGCATATACACATTTAGTAAGAATCCATGATTTAAAATAAAGACATAGGATTTAAAATATAATTTATTAAAGAAAAAAACACACAAAAACAGGTATTATCTTCCTAGTGAGCCACAAGTAAAAATGGAAACAAAAACAGTGCCTTCACAACCAGAAACAAAGTTATTGGTATACAGTGTCCTCCTTGTTACAGTTTGGGCATTCTAGCAGCATTGAGGCGCATGGATACACAAGTGGCCCCTGCTGCATAGCGCATCTCCTTGATCATCCCAGTCCACTGCTTATCATCTTCATACCTATTAAGAAAAGAGACATTTGTCAGCATACTGCACAAGTGAAATAAATATACAAATATGATCCTACAGTATAGTCTTAGAAGAGTGAATAGTATGATTTGATGTAATAAAGAAATGGGACACTTACTGCCAAATGTCGGTGATTTCACTGGGGACACACTCTTTGTTCTCCATCTCAACCACAGTAAAGCCTCCAACCGCATACAACAGCCCTCCACAGCTGATCAGATTGACTGAACTCCTCTCCTGAGGAAACTCTGTGAAGGGTGACCACCTGGAACAAGGCACATTTTGGTTCATTCATGGAAGTCTTCCATATCGTTACTTGTCCAAATGTATTATGTATATCTTTCCAATGATAGTCATCCTTAAATGGGATTTCATGAATTTGTAGATTTCTAGGCATATTATGTTTATTAATATATAAAATATAACTATATGCACATACTTGTTGGTTCCAGAGTCATATGCTTCACATGTAGCGATGAGGCCATCGTCATTGACTCCACCAGCTACAATAATCTTCCCCTTGTGGATGACTGCCCCAAACATGGATCGTGGTGTCGTCATAGATGCCACAGCCTTCCACTCTGACCTCTTGTGATTGTATGCAAACATCTTATTGGTCGTTTTACTATATTAGTGGGATAAAGGGTTTTAGAGAAACATTTGTATTGATCTGGCATTCATATGTGCAGTGCATACATATTACATTCAAATGTGTAATTGCATGTTTTTATTAATTATTGTAGTTATTGCAGCCTTACTTGTCATCGGTTTTTCCTCCAATGCAGTATACAAGTCCATGCTCAGAGACAACACTGTGGCCGTGAATCTTCATGGGCAACCTTTTGGTTTCAGTCCACTTCATTTTCCTATAGTACAGTAGTGAGTAGACGACACTATTATAAATATGTTCAACATTGAGTATGCAATATATAGAAAATGTATCAATTTGGGCAATATATACTCACCCTATATCATAGCACATAACAGAGTCAAGAGACTCATTGGACTGTAGATCTTTGCCTGCTACAGCAAAGATGAGATTTTCACATTCCGCCATAGCAAACAGACATCTGGGCGAAGGCATTGGTGGCAGAGCTATCCAGTTACTAGTGAGACTATCCAACTGTGAAAAATATTGTTTTGGTTACTGAATCTTTGGTAAAGAAATTCCATGAACAGTACATTTGAAAATAAAATTAAGTAACAAGTGTAAAGGCATTTCTTGGGTACCTGATAGAAGTAGCACTGTAATGGGGCGTCTTTGTCCTCTTCATCTACAAACAATCCTCCCACGACATAGAGGTTATTCTTCTTTGATATCACACTGACGTGGTTGTGTGGGATTAGCTCAGACATTGCAGCCAGGAAGCATTCATTTTCAGTGCCATCATAAGCCACAGCAGCAGTGTCATTGATCATCAGCAGCATGTCTTTGGCATACATGCCTTGTCTGCGGTTATCATTGAGATATCCAGGCAATATGCTGTCCTCTCCTTCACCATCCTGTCCTTTCTTTGTCTCTGGGAGTTTCCCAGCAAAGGCGTCCTTGACTACTTTGATCTTTTTGACGATCTCTGGGTCAGACTTGATGATATCATCTTTCTCCACCTTTTCCTTGAAATACTTCTCTGGGAGCAAACGGAAGCGAATGCAGTCGATGGCTTCGCCCAGTGACTTGGTGCGATTCTCTTTATCTTTCCTGACCCACTTCATTAGGGACTCGAACACAACTTCCTCTTTCTCAACATTCAGGGCATCTGCTCCAATGATTGCCATGAGTTCATGAGAAGCCAGCTCCAGGAAATCATCATCATTGACCACACTCTCAAATCGGTCTGCAACAAAGTCTCGAGCAGCCACTGCCAGTCTGGGGCAGTCAGGCAACCCTAGTCTGTAGATGGCCAGGCAGTTGGCTCGTGACAGCTTGCTCTGAAGGTAATTTACACAAACAGTGAAGACTGAAGGGATCTGGAAACGGTTTGCAATAGTAAAAATATCCTGCACATTGTCATCTGTGAGGTCGATCTGTGCCGAATACATGTAGTTCACTATCATTTCCATGATATCGGGATCCAAATTCTCGAGAACAACCTCCTTTTTGTTGTCCAGCTGCTTGCCATCTTCTGAAAAGTAAAGCTCTCGGAAATAAGGACTGCATGCTGCCATAATGAGCCTGTGGCAGGGGAGGCTTCTGTCTCCTACTTTAAGTACACAGTCAATTAGCTTATTCTCAATCAGGAGCTCTTTTAGCCCATCTTGGAGCAAAGTGCTCTGAAACAAGCGAAGATCATCCCTCAAGCCTTTAGGATCCATGCTGAATAGAAGGAAGTGGATTTCAGAGAGACTGTTATCAGCGCGCTGTCCAAGCTGACAGAGAACTATAGGCCACCAGGTCTAAAGCCCCTTCAATATAACCATTCCCATCTAAATATAGCTCACCACCCCATCTAGGAAGAATTCAGGTTGGCCAAATGTGAAAGCCGCCTGCATCACCCAGCTGTCACAGAGTAAATACAACAACAGAGGGTCCTTGTCACCCTGGTGGCACAACAATGTTATATGACATATCACACCAAAATAACCAAATGACCATTATATAGTCAAAAGATCTATCTAAAGGAAATATAGTAAAACAATTACAAACATTGTATTAAATGTGAGGAAAGGCCCGCATCATACTATTTACCGGTACATTTAGACCCGTCTTTTGTTTCCTACATGCTTTAGTATTCTCCAAACATCTAAATTAGAGAACTGATTCACGATTAACTGAAAGAACTGAATGTTATCCTGTATATAGAAGTATGTAGTCACTCACTACTAGTGTCATAAAAGCATTAAACCTGTTTTGTTGTATTGTTCCGCATGTTTTTCACTATACTGTCCATGCCGAACAGAAACAAACTTTTCAATATTACCCATATTGCTTCCAAGATTATCGGACTCACCACACCCACACTTTGATATGAACATTAAGGCCGTTTAGCACTTTCAATAACAAATGACACTGATCATCCCCTGTATTGCTACTTCGACCTCATGCCATCTGGGCAAAGATACAGAATATATATATATATTTTTTTAAAGGTTTGTTTTTGGATTTTTGCCTTTATTGATAGTAGTTAGTGAAGACAGACTGGAAGGTGGGAAGGAGAGAAGGGGAGAGACATGCAGCAAAGGTCGTCATGAACGGGACTCGAACACGCGACACACTGTCAGGCCAGAGCCTTTATGTGGCATGCGCCTGGACCACTTGGCCAGTGGGTGCCCCAAAGATACAGAATCTTGAAGTGGGAAAAAGTTTGCTTCAGCAGGAGTTTTGTCCCCTCAGCCATTGCGGCATTAAAGAAACTGCCCTGCCGATAGGATGGTTTTCTCTGAGGTGTGGACCTCAGGTACTGTATAGAGTAACTATAGAGGCTATGCGTGTGACATCGTATCATCATCATACCCGGAAGTTATGCAGGAACGCCTACTGAGTGGCAACAAACTATTTTCTGGCCTTGTTAGCCCATTCATCCAAACAGAAAAGTCCTATCTGCTTGCATTAAACAACGTTAAATGACATTAAACTCACTTTGCCACTCGATTTCCCATTCACTTTATGCATGCGCATGCCCTCTACTCTCTTGATGTTGTTTTGTGCTATATGGTTATGTGTAGGGTTTTTAGTTGTTTTTGAACAGACTGTGAAAACAAATATCCCTTCAGGGACAATAACGATTATGTGTCTAAATATAGAGAGAAGTGAACGAAATCCTGTGTCTAGACTCTAGAAGTATGGAGTCATGAGTACTAGTGACTGTCTAAATATAGAGAACTGATTCACGATTCACTGATAGAACTGAAGTAATCCTGTGTATAGTGTGGAGTAATGAGTCACTACTAGGTGTGAACGGCGAGCCCAGTTCAGTATGTTATCAATTCAAATGAGGGTTTCCCAGGGGGAGTGACCTTCCTAGTAGACAGTGTCAGAGAGCAGCTGTGTCTACAACAGGTGACATTTGTCCCCTGCCATTTCTAAAATACCTCAACTCCTCTGACAGTTTTGTATTTAGCCTAAGATCATTGTTCACAGAATGAATGACTCAGTCCCATGTACCCTCTCGAGTCCTGATATAAATATAAGGTACATGCAAATTATAAAATGTAATGAACTGTAAAAAGAAATGTAGTCTCTAAAATATATCTAAAATGTTTATTGACTAGTTTCACATTTCAAAATAGATTATACATTTTTGTAACATTCTACTCAATAGTACAAATTATATTTTAAATATTTTATGTAACACCTCCCAACTCTGCATGATGCTCAATCATTTCTAAATACATTTTCAATTTCTACCCACTATTCACTGTACACATAAACCTTGAGGCAGACCTATAAATACATGATGAAAGTAACTTCATTACAGTATGTACATACTTACAACACATGCAAATATAAAAGATTGTTCCAAATAATTTCAACCCATAACTTCCCAAAGTCCTTGGAGTGTGAAACCTTCCTTCAGCTTTTCAATGGCAATGCCTAACTCCTCAGAGAACACAGGCTCCCGGTCTTGTTGCTTTGGAAAAATGATAAACAGAGTAAAGTGGCGGACCGTTTTTTAGATTACGGAACGTCCAAGATTATGTAACAGAACTGGGATGATTGTGACACTTTACCTTGTTTCCATCTGCGAAGTAGGCCTTAAAACAAGCAAATACAAAAATAAGAACCAGTTCAGTCAAAACACAATTGAATGAAGTAAGTCAGTGAGAGGTCAAAGAGACAGCTGCCTCGTGAGTACCTCTGTTCAAACGACAGGCAACACTTCACTGTTTGAGCTTCTGCTTCATTATGTTGACACTAGCAACATGCTATTTTCAGTGTGTGAAAACAAAATCATGACATCCCTAAGGTTTGATGAGTAAGTATTGGATCAACTCACAGTGAAAGCATCAGTCTGCTCATCAGGTTCAATTTCCACATCATCAGGGGGCTGTTCCACTGTCAGCTCTTCAAGTGGCTGAGGCTGGAATCATAGTAGGAAAATATTTCTATGACAACGAGATCAACTGCCATTGGGAACATACCAACTTATATGTAACTGTTTGTACTGCAACGGGGACAGACATACCAACTTATATGTAACTGTTTGTACTGTAACGGGGACAGACTCCTGCGTGTTACCGACAATAAAGCCACTCTCAAACTACTTCTACCTTCTTGACTGACATTTGACCACAATTTGCACCATATGTCAACTACTGAGTTAGAGATTTAATATGGTGAAGTTTCCTGGCCTTGAGTTGACGATAGTGTATTGAGTCAAATGTAGACAGACATAGCTACAGTACATACTGTACTACTGTATACACTAACATACAGCCACATTACAATAGTTTCGTTATCAATGTGCGACTAATGTATGTGGTTGTGATAGATGTTTAGACCCATTATTCAAATAACAAAACCGTTATTTACTGCTTCTCTCAGATGCTCTAGTAGTCTATAGTGCAGTGATTCTCCACCTTTTTCATTTCAAGGACCACCGGATTGGTATGCATTAGGCTACGGACCCTGCTTTTAATATGATAACGTGATATCCATTTATTCCTCAATCAATAATTTAAGATTTCTATTTTAGCCCCATATTGTATGTGTCTGTGTTTACCTTTTCCTCCATTTCATAGTCCACTCCAAAGATGGGGTTGGCAGAGTACACCTTATGTAGTGAGTTGATCTGCTTAACTGCATCTTGAAGCTTATCCATTGGGTCAATTTTAAACCCAAGCACATAGCCTCCAGTCTAAAACAAACACAAACACTTTTTGACATTGGCCGAAATATACACATCATATTCAGGAAGTGATTTAGATATAACTACCTGCTGCGAGCTCTCTATCACCAACGCCAAGCCAAACTTTGAGTCTCTTATTCTGATGGAACGCTTTTAGGGAGAAAAATGACATGAGACTTTTTTTTTTGTGTTGTGTTACTTGTGTATACAGCTTTTTTTTTTTACACTGATTTATTTTCACCAATGTTTTGGTGAAAACACACGTAAGAGGAAAAAGCTTGACTTTGTTTATACAAATGGATCACTACAATATATTTGACTATGTGTGTATTTTTTACTCATAATCTGCTCTGTAAAGTCAGGCAGGAAGTGTGAGGTTTGGACCAGCAAGTTTATTTTGTGTACTACACTTACAATCTGTAAATAAGGAATGCTGACATTGAAGCTCTCATTCATATTGGCATGCCACACAATCCGGACATTGGTGATAAAGAAAGTTCCCAGATTTCCCTAGAAGAAACAAATACAAGAAAAAAAATGTCACTGATCAATGACCTAAAAAGGATAATTTACCTAGTAGTGATGCAAACTCTATGTCAAACTCTATGCCAGACAGCTGGCCACTGTGGCACCTATAGCAAGACACTTGTCAGTCGTGGTTAGAAACACTTCAAAAGGTCTATGCAATAAGCAAACTGGATAATGCCCCCAAGTCCGACATCCCACTAGTCCCGACTATGCGGCTTCCATGTGCAGTTAGAGGTTAGTAATGGGGCCAGTCAGACCAACAGGATGTTGGAATAAAGGGTTGTCTGAACATGCTGAATTTGTTAGACATTAGGGGCTCTATCTTCGTTCATGCTAAACCCCTTATCCTTTAAAAACATTGTTGAATAGTTAAAATAGCCGATTTACATCGACACGTTGTGATCTTGTAGATATTTTAACTATTCAAAAATGTTTTACAAAATAGTAAAAAAAAAGGCAAAGTAGTTTTTTATTTTATTTTTATTATTACTATGATTATGGGGCAGTCATGGCTAAATTAATGGGTGGATACTAGACTGGGCAGGCTTGCCTTTCGGGTGTTATGAACCGGTCTGGAGCGGATGGTAAAATACGTCACGTTGTAGTCAATGCAGGCAGGAAACCACAAGGTCGGAATCAGCATTGTGAATGGCGGAATTCTTATTCCGCCTTGTGGTTTTCCTGCCTACATTGACTACAACGTGACGTAGCATTACCATCCGCTCCAGGCCGGATCATACGGTGATTTTGGAACACAGACCAGGCTTTCCTTTTGGACGGAAAGCCTGGTGACGCGAGGTTAGGTGGATACTGTAGCTGAATGGGTGAGATCTGGGAATCAGAAGGTACCCAGCTCACCCATGGTCCTCCCAGTGCGTGTTGAAAATTCCCTGTGCAAGACACAACCCCTTAACGCTGTTAGTTAGTGTGTGCACTACTCCTCACTGTTAGGGTGTGTAAATGCAGAGGACACATTTAATGTATGTGCAAATGAACAGTCAATGACAAAAAAAAGAAAATCCCCAAAGGATTGGGGACTAAAATAATTGATTTTCAAGAGAAGAAATTTGGCTTGACTGATCTGGAAGAAGCAATAGTGGAAGATAAAGATATACACATATACATGAGAAGTGAGGAATACTGGAATGCTCGCCTTAAAACACAGTTGCCCCGGGCGTACAGTAAATGTAAATGTAACCAAAGTACCTAAAATATGCTTAAACGTAGAAACACAGTACCTGGTCACTGGATAAGTTCCACACTCCATTAATTTTGTCATACACTTGTTCCTG
>OOFJ01112519.1:0-14680 GCA_900323375.1 Benthosema glaciale
ATAGCACTAATGAACACGGTTGGAACTCCCAAATATGACATATCTCTTATGCCGTGTGTGTGTGTGTGTGTGTGTGTGTGTGTGTGTGTGTGTGTGTGTGTGTGTGTGTGTGTGTGTGTGTGTGTGTGTGTGTGTGTGTGTGTGTGTGTGAAGCTGCGCAACAGTGACACTTGGTGTTCAACAAACGCTAGTTCCATACTCGGACGGACGGACAGATCCAGCCAGGCTGAGCCAGCTAGGGACACACATTGCTGTCTATAGGAATGGCTACCTTAAAAAAAAGAATGAAAAGAAAAAGAGAATAAGCAGAAGCAGAGATAATAACTGATGTTATCTGCTGAAACCATGAGACCAAAACCTGAGGAAGAGGTGAGCATTATGCATTCTATAAATGTTCATACTGTATTTCCGAGGCAAGCCCTTGTCATGTTATTCCACAGTCATTCCTGAAACAAAAACCCAAGTGTTCCCTCCGGTCCTGTCATTGTTTCACATGCCTGCTGTACCCGTCCTTCGCTCCACTGCAAGTGTTGAGGATATGCAGCGATGCACCGGGGGGACAGACACGGACCCACCCCCCTTGGAAGGGAAGACAAGTCAAAGGACTGAGTCAAGCTGAGCAATGGTGCCTGCAGACGTATTGCATAAATAATTTATGGCCAATACAGCTTTCATTTGAAATTGAGGTTAAAAAATAAAAAAAGACAATACAATTATTAATAGCATGTGGCTTTCTGTGTGTGTGTAATGTTCCAACTTTTTAAATAAAGGTTTAAGCAGGGTTTCTTTATATTTTACATGAGGGGGGGTACTTAACATATATATTTCCCCCCCCCAAAAAAATAGCCAATCTACAAGCTGAACGGATTGTAGATCTGCTATTTTTGAGTGTTTGAAAGCTCTTGACATTGAAAAAAGCAAACACGGACACCAGAGTAGTGAACGTGTTTTTAACTGGTGGAAATGTTCAGAAAACTCAAACACATAAATCCTTCATATGCAGCCATTGTATTGTTTATACATAGTCTTATTACACAATGTAAACTCAAAACAATTAGTCCAGGGTTAGTGACTGTTTGATCCTCCTGCCCGCACACAAGAAAAAAAAACTAAACTCTGACAAAACAGACAAGGACCACAGCTGAATGTTTACTTACTCTGACTGTCTGGCAACGAAATATCAACAAGGCTAAAGTTTGTTTGTGCGGATTAATTTAGTGTGTAGAAACACTGCACGATTGCTTGCAAATGGTCATGGTGCTATAAGACCTGCCCCCTCCTTTCTCCCCATCTCTCCCCTCCTGTGCTGCATATCAAGTGAAGGCAGCCTGATCAACCCTAATAGGGTCTGGTAATTAGAGTGTTTGCATAAAGCCTGTCTGCACGCAGCCGCCCTAAGCAGGTTGGGGAAGAAATGCCATACACTTGACAGTGTGGAAAAAACAATGTAATGTTCAGTGTATAGACCAAATTAGCTTGGCAGCAGTAAACACAATCCACTCTAAAACAATGACACTAATTAGGCAACCAATGTATCATTTCAGAGTTCAAGTTTTAGCTGCTATCATTACTTGAAAATACTTTCAGAGCCAACTATGTTTCATGAATACAAATTAGAAAACCCCTTTCACATTAATTGTGAAGCAAACCTGTCACGAGAAAGAAATATGAGATTAACCTCTACTTGGAACCATGATCTTGCCACTGAGTAAATGCCAATGAGCTGTATTAAAGTTACAGTTACATAACAAAATAGGTATTTCTGGTTAAGGTCAGGAGATTAGGAGCTTGTAGATACTGCATACCAGTTCTGGTTCAGGTACCATGACCTTTTTCTTTATTGCTATAATTTTCCTATGTGATTTCAGCAGTGTTGCACAAGTTACTCAGGAAAAGTAATACGTTACTTGTTAATTATTACCCCTTTAAAAAGAAATAATATTATATTTATATATACAATTATAATTATTACATCTGCTACACAATCTACCTGAAAATGTACAATACAATCTGTTTATCTAGGTCCCTTTAGAACTGAATACAGTGTATATTGTGCAGCGAGAGAGAGAATCTCAGTCAGAAACAAAAACAAATCACTCTTCATTGTAGTGCCAATCTATCAACCAATCTTTATTTCAGACTACAAGGTCCATAACAATAAACAATACATGGGACAACACAACAGAAATTAAACAACAAAAACAAAAATATATACAAATAAGATCTAAAAAAGGTGTTTCCAGAAACACGAAGAGTAGGCCTATACCTGATGTGGCTCTTAGTCTTACATGGTCAAAGTCATTATGATTTCATTTGTTGCGTTGCTGTTTTTGTTGCTCTGCTGCCACTGTGTTAGAATTATGTCCATCTCCTCTATTGCACTTTCAATGTTGGAATTGGCGCTATATATTTGATATATATATTTGAGTCATTCAACCGCATCATAGAACTGTACTGTATTAGACTCCCGATAACAGCATCCAGAGTGGGAACACCACAGTTTACGAACAGTTGGCTGGCACTTGTCCTGCACCCCGGGAGTCTCAGCAGGATTCTGAGAGCATCATTATATGCCACCCGCAACTTACTATATTTACCTTTACCGTAACTGCGCCACAAGTGGGCAGTATACAGTGGTGTACAGTAAGGTTTTAAAAAGGCTAATCTGTGTGCTAATGTGTTTATTGGATCAGTAATAGGTGATAATATTACTGTTTTTGCGAACGCAGTGAGCACTTACTAATATGCCAGCCAGGCAGAAATGTCTGTGTGTGTGTGTGTGTCACGCTGCGGTGTCACGCGACAGAGGGCGCAGTTACACCAAACCAAATGTACAAAATAATTTTGACAGGCTTCAAATACACTGCGTTCGCTTCACACGTTTGCGTGTCTTACTTGTGGTAATTATAATACGTTTGCAAGTTACACTACTCGTCACTGGGGAAATCATAATATTACTTCATGCTTTACTAAGTGATATAGTACTGCCCGACACTCAATTCTGGAGCATTGGAGAGTTGCTGTCTGAGCCAATTAGTGCAGTGTTTCCCAATCAGTGGGTCGGGAATAATTTGTGGGTTACAGACATTTTATATAGTACATTATAAAATCTTATAATGAAAATAGCAAATCTACAAGATCACAATGCGTTGTGATGTGGCACGTTGCAGGCTTATAGATTGGCTATTTTCACTATTACTGGAATAGGGCTTAGCGTAATGGTTTATTCATGCATTTGTGTACGTTTGGGTCCCGGGGAGAGAGAAAACAGTCCTTGTGCTAAAAACGGCCATAGCCATGATCACATTAATGTGATGAGGTCATCACATTTGGGAAAGTGGCCATGGCCGAATTTAGCCCAAGGACTGTTTTTCGTTCAAAACTAATGATTGGAATGGATTCAGTATCATGAAAACCCCTTAGTTTGACACATGCTACTAAAAGCAAATTTAGAAAATGTTGCCTATATAGAATGTTAATGGTGACCATATTGATTTGGCCACTGTGGCGACCTCAAAGGTCACCCGCTCGGTTGCTATATGTGCAGATTTTGGCACTTGTAGACGAATTAGCGCAAAAGCATGATGATGTAAGATGATGAGAACAAGCAAATTGGCTATTTTTATTATACACAAATTCCCATTGACAATGAATGGAGAATTTACATCATATATGTATGACGATAAGAGTGCCCCTCACTACACACGGGTGTGATTTTTCCCCTGATAAATGAATGTCATATTTTATACTTTGGCATATCAGTGCCATGTGATGAAAATAGCTGATATACAAGCTCACAACATGTTGTGATGTAAAACGTTGTAAGCTTATTAGATCTGCTATTTTCACTATTTTGGAAATGTTTTTAAAATGATTGCCTGTAATAATAACATGCCCAAAATGCCAGGCAGGAAGGGGTTACGTCTGTCTGAGGGTTGTATGTAGAAATATTCAACAAGAGCTTGTGACTAAATAATAACATTGGAACAGTGGCTTTTCCATTTCTATCAAAAATAACAGTTTTGGACATATGAGGTTTCCGCCCGAGTATAACGATAGGCCATATTCCTCTTCTAGATAACCTATTCACACAATATTTTCCATTTTAGTCAGTCCCAACTGTTAGGCTCCATGCCCCATCATCTCTGTGCATTTCCATCCCATGAGATAAACACAGAAACAGAATACATACTGTGATGGGCTTGCATTGTGCTCTTCCTTTGAAAACGTTCAAATGACTTGCGTACATTTCTATAAACCGGAGACTGCTGAATTATCAGCACCTTGAGGAAAACAGTCTTCAATCACTGAGCACAAAAATGAAATGGTTTAAAAGTGAGCTTGACTGCTGAGATCGTACTGCAAGCTGGCCCTAGTCAGTGTGAGTGAATTTAATGGACAAGTTTCTGTGGCATATACATTCCAAGTTTGGCCATTTCCTCTCATTCACCATTCCCCCATCTGTGGAATATTAATATTTAAATTCACAGTCCTTGAAATTCCATTTGTGACACAACACTTCTATTAATATTGATAACATATGGTGGCAGCACACATAATCTATGATTTCATTTATGTCAAAATGCCCTCTAAATAGATGTCATTTATTAGATTCTTTTCTCAGGAATTTTGGTTCTCTTGAATCATGGCTGTGTGCAGACTGCCAGATTGTGATGCTTTTTTTCTCCCTACCAAATTATAAATCAACAACACATTGACAACATATGAAATTCACAATTGTGTTGTACAACATTTCATCGATTTTTCTGTGTATATACTATCTAAAAGTTATCCACAGCTGTGATACTAGATTGTGTTTATCAATAATAACCCAGTGAATTTATGAATGACAGAGAAGTCTGTGGAATGCATGCGTTTGATTCGCTGTTACATCGCGTCACCAGGTTTTTCGGGTTCTATATTACAGCAAGGTGCTCTGATCTGATCCGGTATAGAACCCGCCCTACTGTATCCGGCAATTTACACGCACACATACATGCACATGCTGTTTCCACACACGCTTTTACACCCAGACCGGATCAGCAGCCTGAAGTGAATTTGACCCCAGCCTAGATTCTATGTGACGCTGCTCACTCCCACCACTGTTGCCGTGTCTGCTTATTATAAGCGGGGTTGGGCTTGTTTTTCGGTAAAGACTTGCCTTGTAAATACTGCTTTCTTTTTTTCTTTTTCTTTTTTTTTATTATTATTATTTTTTTCAACATGTACTTTGCTTATGTGGGCTTGATTGCTGATGTCGATCAATTAAACTCAATGGTCCGCAAACATTTTCAAGTCAAGGACGGTCCCCTAAAATACAGTATTTGTCCGCGAACCCCGATCTGAAAATATAATGCCAAGAACCCTAACACAAGATGTGTTGTTAAAATGTTTCAAAAATATTCCACTTGATTTTGTTTAACATTTTTGCCAATATATATTATACGGTATATTATATTTTAATGTGTCGAGTCGTAGACCCGGTTGCTTGTTTCTGTGGCACAATCTGGCAACACAGTCTCCCACAATTCAACAGGCAACAAAGGAAGAAAGGAGGAGGCCGAAGTGCTAGTAGTAAAAAAGTCCTAGCTATCCTTTTAGTGAACGGTGTCGCCCTGCCGTGTCTTTTCACCGGACTACAATGACATTTGCATTGTGTACATAACATATTACGAATACCGACAGTCATAGGAATGGATTACATTTGTGTCTGGAAGAAGCAAGCCGACTAAAGGAAAGAAATGTGCTAACATCAAATCTAAGCTAGGTGGCTAACGAATTTAGGCTAGCTGGCTAGTGGCTACTGCTACTATAGGCAGCAAGCTAGCGTTAGCCCACTATAGGCACAGACCGTCTCTGACGTTTATTATTGTTGTGTAAAAATCAAAAAGCCCAAACCTTTTTGGGACGTTTTGGTCCATGATCTCACCCATGATTCATGCAGAGATGATTACACTGACAGGGTAAGAAACACACGTTCATTTACACGTTCTAAAAAAAAAAAAAAGGCTTGATGAATGTAACCTGGTTAACTAAGACCACATATGCTTGCAAATTAGCCTACTGTGCCTATATTCACTTAGTTGCGTGACAAAAATGACGTTAATAAAAAATGAAATGAGACATTTTCCGATTAATATATGAGGAGTAGTTGAAACGTAATTTCTTTAATCAAGCGACAGGCTCGTGCGACTTTGTTTTATCGTCGTAGGCATCCACGCTATAACGGTTAATTAATATTAGCATTAGTTTGCTGGGGTGGATAATCTGGTGGGATCCCTGTGGGGTCGTTGTATATTCTTTTAATGGTGGAAGTCTTAACATTGGATGCTTTCTAGGTTTAGTTTATATCCAAAACGCTAGCTAATAACAGTTGGCTAACTCATTTAGCTAAGCTAGTTTCCCTTCTGTGTGTGTGTGTGTGTGTGTGTGTGTGTGTAGTGATACCATTAGCCCTCAGTCATTACCAGGGACTCTTGAATACAGATACGTGATACAGATATGTGATAATGTGTGTGCACAAAAAAATTGACATACCCTTTGTCTATCTTCGCTTTTTGAGAAGAATCATTAAAAATATATCTTTCTTTTCTCTTACAGAATATGAATATGTCGACTCCAATAAATGTATGACTAGTTGTACGTGGCCTGATGGGAGGACATTGTGGATAGCACCTTCATCAGGATACCAGGCGAGACACACCGTCCCATGTCTCCACCTCGGAGGGCCTGCAAGAATGAAGAAGATAAGCCTTAAAACCATCCGCAAGTCCCTAAACATAAAGGGCAAAGAGGAGGGTGACTTTGTTATGCTCCAGCAGCCCTCTATGACTGCTGACTTTTCCAAGGAAGAGTCACTCTTTGGAGGCTGCTACACCAAAGACCTCGCAGGCTGTGACCTTGCCAGCGAGGAGGAGAAGGGGGGCCAGAACAAAGGCCGCTCAAAGAGTGAGAGCCTCATGGGCTCACTAAAGAGGAGGCTGTCTGCCAAGCAGAAGGCTAAGGTGAAGGGCGGCTCGTCGGCCATGGGATCTGCGGATGACGACGACACCTTCTCGTCATCTTCTGTGCCCATCAGTTTCAATGACGTGAAAGCCCAGAGGCCCCTTAGATCAGCATCACTGCGAAGCCACCACTACAGCCCCTCGCCGTGGCCCCTCAGGTCGGTCAACTCTGATGAGGCGTGCATAAAGATGGAGGTTAAGGTGAAAGCCATGGTTCACTCCCCGAGCCCGAGTCCCAACCTCAACGGTGTCCGGAAAGAATTCCATGATTTCCAGATGGAAGGGCTGTTCCAGGACCAGGCGGATTCACTGAAGAACCTGCAGCAGGCTCAAAACGGCGAGCTGCACCTAAATATTGACGAACATGACGTGCCTGTGGTGCTGGGGCTGACGCCTCAGGACTACATCCAGTACACTATGCCTTTAGATGAGGGAATGTACCCCGAGGGATCCCACTCCTTCTGCCTAGACAGCTCCTCTCCCATGGAGGTGTTGACGGAGGGAGACAGTGGGTCCATCCACACAGACCAAGGCCAGGAGGAACATGACCTGGTCGCTGGCATACCTCCAGACCTTTTCATGGAGCCCACCGTCAACGGTCTTCTCATTGCCTCTGCCGGCATGATGCTGCAAAGTTCCAGAATGGAGGCTCCGCCTCCCCTTTCACCTCTCCTGCCTCCCATGGCCAGCAGCACCAGGGATATTCCCAGGACATTTTCAGGGTTCAGCTCCGCGGACAGTCAGGTTGCTGAGCGGGTAAGACACCACCTGAACTTTGACCCCAACTCTGCCCCTGGGGTCAGTCGGGTGTATGAATCGGTCCAGAGCAGTGGGCCCATGGTTGTTACCAGTTTGACAGAGGAGCTGAAGAAGCTGGCGAGGCAGGGATGGTATTGGGGACCCATCACCCGCTGGGAGGCAGAGGAGAAGCTGGTAAACCTGACTGATGGCTCGTTCCTGGTCAGGGACAGCTCTGATGACAGGTACCTCCTCAGCCTGAGCTTCCGGTCCCAAGCGAAAACGCTCCACACCCGCATTGAACACTCCAACGGCCGCTTCAGCTTCTACGAGCAGCCGGATGTGGAGGGCCACACGTCCATCGTGGACCTGATTGAGTACTCCATTAAAGACTCGGAGACCGGAGCTTTTTGCTATTCCAGGTCCCGCTTACCGGGGTCGGCCACATACCCTGTAAGACTGACCAATCCTGTATCTCGTTTTATGCAAGTGCGCTCTCTGCAGTACCTATGTCGCTTTGTCATCAGACAATACACAAGGATAGACCTGATTCAGAAACTGCCTTTACCCAACAAGATGAAAGATTACCTGCAGGAGAAGCACTACTGAGGACAGCAGAGACAGGACATTGGTAGCAATTTGCACTTTTGGGTTCAGTTAAGAGATTACAGACAACCATGGTTTTGATTGATTGTGTCCAGGTGACTGTCTGTATCCAGTCCTCCATTCCACTGTTCAGGGTTTTTTTTATTTGGTATTGGTCAGAATCAGGGTGGTGCTACGTCCAGAGACTTTGGCCTACTATTCAAACACTAATGTAGGAGCGGTATACATCAAAAGTTATCATAGATGCATTAATTAAAACATAAACCTGTATTCTGATGCGGAATGGGGATTTATAGTAAGTGAGGCAACGAGAGCAGATTCCACAGTTTCACCATCTGCATTGACTGTACAGTACACCTGTAGAAAAATGTCTCCACACTACACCGTAGCTTAGATCAATTGTCAAAAGATGGCTGAATTTCTACCGGTGGCATGAATATTTTGAAAAGGATGAGGGTTTCAGTATGAGAAAATGGGCTGATTATTGAGATGTGACTTATCTTGAGTGCCCTGCAGACAGCGTTTTGGACCATCTTTTGTCATTAATTAATTTAGGTTGTGCAATTGAATGACAGAATCTTTACAAGCCTTGTCAAATTGAATGCATTTCTGTCTGTGGCATATGTTACAACTGGTTGAAATACAAAGCTGGGTCTGTCATGAGCCAACAAACAGCATAATAGCATTAGTGCAGTACTCCCTTAACCAAAGATAATCAGCATAAATTGTAACTCATCAGCTGTATTTTACACATGACTTGAGGCCTCTTATGTTATATGTATCTTAGCCATGTGTTTTGGGGCCCTGTCATGTTATATTTCTGATGCAAAATAATGTCAATGTCAGAAATAGCTAGCTCCTCTTCTACCTTTACACCTGTGCCAGCACAGCATCTTGTCATTATTGCTTGGCAAGATCCCTAGTCACACTCCCTGATAAACGTACTGTAACGCCAGCCGCACACAATTATTGCACAAAATGTATAACTTAAGAATGTCGCAGTCTCTGAAACCATGCAGCAGCAGTCATAACAAATGACTCAATGTTTCCAACTATTGGTCACCACCAAATGTCACACAGTAAGTAATTGTTTGATGGTTGGATTGTTTTAGGATGGTCTAAAAGGAGCTAGTCTGCTGGGGGCTTTAACAATTTTTGTCAAAGGCGCTAGGGAAACGAGTTGTATGGCTGCATGTAGCCATTTTATAATGATCGAGTATAAAGGTACTTGCTGATGCTGGTTTCTTGTGTTGTACTCTTCAAAGTAATCGTTGATTTATAGTCCTTTATAAATTCAAATATGACTACATAACCTTAAGATAACAAAAGCTAAATGTTTCTGCATAAGGAATGTTATAAAAGCTGCACAATGGCTCAGGAGTACCAACTTCTCATAATCTGTAATGCTTGTATCTGCATGTAGTTAAGACTTAAAGACTGTCAAGTAAGTGCACTGTAAACCTACTCTAGTCTAAATAACAAATGATCTCATGACATGAGGGTTTAAGAAACACTAAAGGCTAAATGTTATTAAGAGTAGCTTATGGAAAAAATGGCTATTTCTTCCATTCACATTAACATTACATTTCTTAGTTTGTAAGTGAAGTAAATTGCCATCAGTGCTACAAGTTACATGGGCATCGACGAGGCCCATTTCTATATGTAGGGGCAACTCTTGTCTTAGTCACCCTGCTGCTTCATGTCAGTAATGGAGCCAGGTCAAAGAAATACCAAACATGGTGTGAGCTGAGGTTGAGGGATTTTGGGGAAAGCCAGGATTAAGCCTCATTGACATATTTTGGAGTTTGTGGGTGTGGGCTATCGCGGGGTTGGCACATGACAAAAAAATTCCAACATAGACGCATGATGTCATGTCATTACTCTCCACTGTCACATAAGTTCCAAGGACACTGAGAAGCGTATGACCATTGCCTTTTCAAGTTCCCCAGTCCCCACAGAGCTGTACTACCACACAGATCGTGTCTGGGCGGTTGGTGCCGGAATAAAGGGAAGAGCACACGTTATGCTACTCAAGTGCTTTTATATGGATACTTTGCCAGGGAATTGTGTTTTCACATTATGTCTGAGGATTTTCTTTTGACATTGGTGTCCTTAAAAAGTATTTTGAAAAAAAATGTCTTTCAGACAGCATTGGTAGGTTGGTAGTGCATAGAGTGTAGTGTTTAGTTATTAGAGAGATCTGTTGGTGTCTTGAGGAAGTTACCATGAATCTAGCACAGCAGAGAATAGATAGGAACATTGAATGGTGTTGCATGTTTAAAGACCATTTTACTGCTTTGAAATGTATAGGAATGAAGGATCTAGGTTGTGTGTTTGGCTGTGTAGCGGGACGTTTTTTTCCACTTATGATCACAAGCTGGATATTATGTGTACATTGATTGTGTTTCCGTTAGGAATCGGATATTATTGGTTGTTTTGTGACATTTGCCATTCGGGAGTTTCTGAGCTGTACTAAAGCTAATAGGAATGTACGCTTATTTGAGGGGTATCCATTTGATCTGTTCCACAGACCATCACAGAATGCATGTGTAATCATGACATAAGACACTATTTTGTTTTTTTGCACTTGAATTTTCACCATGGACACACTTGGATCCTCACTCCTTAAGAGTCATCCCTCTCAGATTGCAGTGATGTGGGTGTTTTATGTCACAACAATGTCAATTCACACTCGTTGCCAAGATTGTTCATGTAAAAGCCTGATTTATCTTTGTTATATGCCGGTGTCATGCACTGAAAATAGACGATTAGCTATTTTAGCACGCAACACTGGCACACAACCAAGGATGAATTAGGCATAACTGTCTAGATTGAATTGACATGGTTGTGTTATCATTGTCTGTGGAATACAAAGTGTAAGGCACCAGCATCATAATGCATGAGAATGTCTGTCCTGGGCTGTCAAAGGAATGGGATCACGGGCAAGAATGTGGATATAAAATTGAACCTTTTTAATTTGTTTTGTTTAAGTGAGTTCAAATGTGAAAATGTTAGTCTTTTTTAATACAATGTAATTTGAATTATATTTCCAGTTTTATTTGCATTTTGTTGACAAGCGGGAACCAATTTGATAAATACAAGACGATGGTGTCTCTGCTGTGATTTTTCTAAATATTTTCGTAGTCTGGGATTAATTCAGTTCATTATCATTATGGTTATTGCCTTCAGTGTGAATCTAGAGGTCGATGCTTTTTTAAACTGCTGAAGCATTTTGAATTTCATAACAGTTCTTTAGCACTTAACAAGCTCCAACATTTTTGTGCATCTCTACGAATGAAGGTAACTGTTTACAATATTTTGTTTTGGTAGATACCCCTCCCAACCCAACACACACATTGTTCTTTGTTTACCCTTTTCACATAAACATCTTGGTACAATGTTTGAAAATGTTTATTTCATTTGAATGTGTTATACACATTTTTGCTGCTTATGGATATGATTGCCTTTCTTGTATTTAACAATGGGGAAATAGAATGTCACCATTTACATGTAGATGTATACACTACACAATGATTTTGGTTTTCTTGGGAGAGCAACGTGTAGACTTTGAACTTGTAAACACTAGTCCGTAACAAGTAGCCATTAGTAAATCCTCAGTAGAATAACACTCCAGTTTACATTTGTTGTCAACTGTCAATTTACCAAGTAGATTATTTGTTTGTTTTTTCTTTTTGGAAAGAATCAATGGTGATTTATTGCACATTTTGGATACAGCTCAAGAAGATTTTGTATCTGCCGATTATAAATTATAAATAAAAACTATATTCTGAAAGTTTTCTTTCAACTGTCTCCAGAATTTTATAATTTCATAATGTTCGTTGTGTAGCGGTAATTAATGTTGAAACACTAAGGTTTAAAAAAAAAAATAGCTTCATTATCCTTTGTTAAGTTTGCTCAGTTGCGTTCACTGAGTGAGTTCCTGTGTTGTAGAAGGGGAAGAGGGGGTGGGGTAATGGTGTCGAGTTTGGACTTGGATCTGCTCGAACACAGTCTGCATGATGATGAGGAGGTAGACCTTGTTAACCGCTGTGTCTGACAGGCCTCTCCAGGCATCTGAGGTGAAGATATACAACTGTTTACTCTCCGCCCGGCCCGGGATGATTTATTCATAGCACACGCTGGTGGTCGCATGTCATATGGAGATGCCTCCATCATGAAAAGGCTCATCTCTGCCTTATACTTTTTTGGGGTCTGTTTTTGCTCCTTTTTTTGGTTTTTTAAATCCTCTTTCGACTTTCCAAAATGCTTATTGTCAAAATTGTGTGGGTAAAAGTTTTATTTTTCTCAGCAAGTGAAACTTGTCATGATGGGACCCAACATCTCAGTCGCTCAGGGGCTGACGCCGGTGAACAGTACTGTATTATTCTTCTGTTCACTTAGCAGCTCAGAATGCTCACACTCAAATGTTACCAGAGCTTTTATCTTCGTCCTTCTTTGAGTGCAGTTTCCTTGGAAAGGGAGACTGTCACCTGAGAACAAGTCAAATAGTATATTGCTGTTTCAGCAAACATTACTACAAGGGGGAGGGGGAGGGTGGGGGGCATCTTTGCACCTCAAGATGAATTTCTACTAGAATAGAACACTTTGTCAACCTTACTTCTAATTTTCAACACAGCAGATATAAATGAAGATGTATTCAGGAGTGACCATGGTGTATTTTGGGGACTATAGGGAGGAATTTGTCCAGCATTCCACATTCTCATACCTGCAGTGATTCAATATCTCCTGCGTTCACACAATTCGTTTTAGTTCTAAATCAAGTTCCAGTATATAATGCATGTTTATTATTATAAAAAAATAGCTGAAACTGTCTCTAATATAATATACCAGTTATACTCTGGGTTTCTCGGTAAGCCTACCAATATGAGGTTTTTATCATTCCTTATTACCTTGAGGCCCGGGAATAATAATCATAGTCATTTTTATTTATGGCATGCTTAGGTCATATTAACTACATAAATCCTAGCATTCCTATTCTAGAGAATATTCAGCAAAAAATAGCAAATGTGTCTGGACACAACGCATTGTAAGCTATTTCTGGCTATTTTCTGCTTATTCATTTGATATAGAGCGAAAAAAGGAGGGTATCAAGTATAGAGCCCTGGCCCCCCAGTTAATCAATATAAGTATATAAGGATTAAGTGGTTAAAGGACCGTACATACAATTGGTAGTCTTGCATAGCCAGACAATCAGAGATGTCCACCTATAACCTTTACTGGGTCGACACACTTTGAAAATGTGAAACATACTGAATTGCAGAATCAATTATGGTGACTGATGGTGGTCCTTTATCGGGAGTGGGACAGTATAAGGATTGGTTTTCAAAGGGGTCCCGATTTCAATGTCTTGCTCAAGGAGACTTTGACTATAACCCTGGGGTTAGTGCACAGTTTTGGCCTATAATATCTAACGTTATTACTATGGTAAACAGGTACCGTACGTGCCGTTTACTCTCACAATGGATACAACAAACTCTGACAACAGGTACTACAGTCTGATATTGAATAACTAGGTGTAGCATTCATTCCAAACTTGCATATTCCCAATCATTCCTGACTTGCATGGTCCCCGAATAGACTAATGGTACAAATGTTCCAGTTAATGTTTATGTGTCAGTGTTGGCTAAACATCAGATTCATAAAAACACAGGACATACTGGTTGAAGTGAAGAGAAGTTATTATTATTGATCACTTTGAAGCAGTGGTTCCCAAATATGTTCCTGTCAAGGACACCTATATTGATACGTATTACCCCCATTTGAAACACATTTGTGCAAGGCACAGAGATTTAATACAGAATTCTGCAAATGTCTATAACTGTCTGTCTATTCTATACTGTAGTTGGTGTTGGTGAGAGTTTAGAGTGAAACCTATGATTTCAATAATCATTCTTTTACATTGTCTCATTGGGCTAACGTATAGTCGATGAAATACCATTCAAATTAAACTATTCCTCAGTTCGCCTTGGAACCCCCTCAAGAACCCCTGGAGGTCCTCAGACCCACGGTGAGAGCCACTGCTTTAACGACATATACAGGCCACTACATTGTAGACAAAGCCTGTAGCTGGGTTTAAATGAAACATGAGAGGTTTATGATTTCATGAATGCATGTGTTGAATCATTTAGCATCTCAAAAATGTATTAGAAATGAGAAATTCATTGGTTTAAGATATACAGTAATAAAACATATCGTCACCTTATTAAACTAATGGCCTAAGTCATTTTTGCCGAAAATGAGTTTTTGGCCTAAATCAACTCCTGGTGATGCTTGCCACCTCTGGTAAAAGCGCCTGAGTCCCAACTTAAAAG
>OOFJ01112521.1:6085-20523 GCA_900323375.1 Benthosema glaciale
TTTTCTTGCTGCACCAAAGATCCTGCGGTATGTACAGTAAATCCTTATAAAACATATCACAGAACAGACAACTGACTGAGCGTTATTGTGTGAAAGAGTTGAAGCAGCGATTTGTAATCTATTTATTATTTTAACAGTAACTATTAACTACTAGTAATTATTTTTCAAATCCAGGGTAGGACATAGAATTTGGATGGATTTAAGCCAAAAACAAATGTTACAATGGCACTGTACTGGGTTAAAACAAGAATGACTCGAGTCATAACTGCCATGTGCAGCAAGGGCCGCTCCTTGGCTGTCTTTGTTGTGCATCTTTTCCCTTTTATTATTTTTATATTTATTTGACTTTTATGTTTCTCTGTCACAACTGTTTTTTTTGTTTGTTTGTTTGTTTGTTTCCGCTGCTCTTTTGTTGGTTCACTCACTGTGTTTTGTTATGGCCTGCCTCTAATATCTCATCACATTAGCTTTTGTTGCCACTCGCTCCATCCATCCAATCATCCAAGCATTGCAGTGTTCAAAGTATGGATTTTTTATGCCGCTCAGACTCTGGGTTTTATGCGTAAGTCTCACATTGGCCTAGACGCAGCCAATTCGTGAAAAGGTGTCTACTAAGGTCGTCTTTACCGTCGCTAGTAGAGAAGTAGCAAATGTTTTCCAGGCGCTTTTCAAGCACCTGACAAAAAAAATAACACTTGCAGTAGCGGAAGTTGGAAGCGGGGGGAGTATTTTGTGTGTGCGATAGCTTGCTTATCTGTGTCCTCCAGAAACAACATCTCTCAGCACTCAACAGTCACGGCAGCATTCCAACAGGATCTCCACAGCTCTGTGGTTATTCCACTCAGCTTTTGCCAGCTGAATGCAATTGCAAATGAGTAATCTACTGTAAAGTAATGCTGTATGCTGCAGTGCTGGTGGTCTATTGCCCCAATGTTTAGTTTAATACAATGCAGGATTTGTGTGCGGGAACGGTTTGTAGGCAAACGATGAATTGTGTGTGCAAATCCTAATTACACAGTTGGATCACTGTTGAACAAGCAGAATCATAATTTGCCATTAAGATATATTATTATGACTTCAGACCAGTTTGACCAAATGTGTTGACGGTGTGAAAACTCTCCCTCTTCTGTTCACAGGAGGATGTCATCAATACTCAGTGTGGATATGACATTCGAGCAAAACCTGTGAGTTGCATAGTTCCAATGTTGTGTATTGCATAATGGAGCTGTAAACAGGAAGGAGGTTGAGCCCATCATCTCTAAAACTAAACCACCACAAAAACCACTTCCCCATAACATAGTAGAGCTGCAATTATCAATTATTTTAAGTTTCTTTGATAACTAATCAACCTGAAAAGTTCAATTTCAATTATTATTACTATATGTTTTTGAGGGCTTTTTTTTACCCCTTTTTCTCCCCAATTAAGTTGTTATGCCAATTGTTTCCTCCCCCTCATTGCTGTTGTCACTGCTGTTAATTGTATCCTACTGACTCACGTACCAGTGAGTCAGTGCCTAACGTCACATTTTGAGGAACAACAGCGGTGTCACTGTTTTCCTGAATATTTGACGATGGGTTTCCCAGATTGGGAGGACCCTTTGTCAGGACCCCTGGGGCACCAGCTGACGTGCTGCTGCTGCTGCCCCAGCCCGTAGGAATATGTACAGTGACAGTTATCATCTTACCCGCCCGGCTTCCCTCCCCCAAACACTTGCCAATTGTGGTCTTTTGACCTTGTTGATCTGCTATTTTTAAAATCTATTATTTTATTCAAAATCAACAATTCTTAATTAAAACCATTAGCTCGAATAACTGTTGCACCCATGTGTAACAGATAACACAAGTGAAAATTGGGAAGATTAGGAGAAAAAAGTAGTCTCAATCTAGCTTGTTTCGCTGCATGAGGTCATCAGGTACCCCACCCTATAGCCACAATATTGCTCATTCAGTCCACAGTTTTCAGAGTACACTGCTGCTTCTCCTTCAGTTCCATGGCCTTGGATTACTCATGCAGAAGCAATGCTTTGGAATAGAAACCCCTCCCCCAACATTTGGTTTGGCATTACTCCATAGTATTGGCTTAATGCAGCCTGTGGGCCGTGGCGTGAGGATAATGCAAGTGGGACCCTAAATGACTGCCATAAAATAAATAAGGATGATAAAATAATATTAATACTAAATGTGTTAAAACCTTTGAAAATTAGTTTTCATTGAGACACCGATAAATAAGAACTTAAAGTATACTAGTACGTCATTAGTTACATTGACCCAAGCCGCAACACAATCAATTGAATGATAAAATTAAATTAGACATAATCTGAAATGCGGCCCAACCATCTGACCACTTCTTGGCAGCCCAAAAGTGTAGCGAGTGTATTTAAATTATCTGAATGCTTTACTCCTGTATGTCAGTGGTTCTCAAAGTGGGGTCTGGGGACCCCAGGAATCCCTAAGGGGGTTCCAGGGGATCCCCAGTTAAATTATTGATTCTTAGGAACAAAATAGACCCTTATAGGTCTGTAACCCAGGGAGTGTACAAATGTTAACAAATGTACACTCTTAAATGTTATGGCCGTTTATGGCCAAACTGGGGGGACTTTTAAAAAAACATCTGCTTTTTGTTTTTGTGTGATGTGTGTCGTTAGGATTCTGAGCAGAGGACGTTCATCTACATCAAAGGGTGTGTCCCTCAGTTTGAGAAGTGGCTACAAGACAACCTTACGGTGGTGGCAGGCATCTTTATTGGGATTGCATTATTACAGGTTAGCACCTTTTCAGGAATCGGATGTCTCTCGACGTTTTTGTTTACGAGTATGCTATGTCTTTTCTATTATAACGTCTGGTTTTGCATTCCCTTTCTTTTTCGGGTTTCAGATTTTTGGAATCTGTTTAGCACAGAATCTAGTGAGTGACATCGAAGCAGTGAGAGAGAGCTGGTAAGTCGCAATCATTTACACATTAAAGTATAGTAGTGAAGTAGTAAAGTACTTATATAGCTGTTAATGTCATTGTGTATCTTTTTGATAATACATCTATTTTCTCATATCTCATACAGTTTGTTTACCTAAGTCTTCTAGCATCATCTCAACAAGCAAGAAGGAAGTGCTATGTAAGCTGTGTTATTATGTCTAACAATTATCAATACCAGTGTTACAGCATATTGACTGGTTTCTACAGTGGAGTATTTATGAACAAATTCTCTTAATTCACAGGTCTCTTCAGTTTGGATGATGCAAATGGGATAAATTCAACGTCTTACATGAGATGTCCTGTACAAGTACATTTGTGGCCTAATTTTGCATTATGTGCAAATTCAGAGAAGTCACAAAGTTCCCTTAGAACCATATTGATGCTGTACGAAATCATTGCACGTAAGCATCAGGTCTTAAGGCATAAGCATCAGGTCTTAAGGCATAAGTTGGCCATTAAAGGATGTTAGCAAAACAGTTATCGCAATACTACACATTACAGTATCTCTGAGGATGTTTTTTTTTGTCAAGAATAGGCCATTGCTTTTTACCCCCACAATTGCAGTTTTTAACACTGCATGTAAGGCTCTTGTACCAAGGTGAAGTGGTTCTGGAAATGCACTGCATGCCTATTGTCTGTTGATAGGACATTGGCTCTCTTAACTGTATTTCATTAATGTTACTGTAAGTATTTATAATATTTGTAAGATAGCATCTACAGTACAGAGTGAATTGGCTGGTTAGCACTTTGTGGAATGGAACTTACGTGCAGAGAAATGGTATTAGACCTCTATCCATTTTCACTGTATTTTAACACATGAGTATTGGGAAATTTAGGGGAGGCTCTGATTCTTAATTTGTAGTGATGTACATTTTAGCAATGTTTTGTGACACAGAAACCAATGTACATGTAACATGTCATTCAAAGGGGGAACAATAGACACAGCTAGGTAGGCATTGACACCTCTAGGTTTTCTGAATTAAGTCTCCATAGTCTATAAATAAGACTACAGATTTAAGAAAACAGCAAGGTTTGGCTTTGGACCTCCCCATTCTCTCTCCCAGAAGGATATGTGCAGTCACAGCCTTATAACTTGTCTAGCAAGGTCATATAGCAAAGATAATTTGAGTTGATAGCTAGCAACATTGCACAAGGTGCAGTAACTGAGGCAATGGCCACTAGAGGTGGCCTTTTCCTGAACACTTACAGATGGGATCTGTCCATGAGGTAGTAGTTTTTTTGTTTGTATTTTTGTTTTTAGAGTTACATTCTTTTCGATTAGATCTTTATCGCATCCCAAAGCAGCTAAAAAAAACAATTATGTGCTTTTTTGCATGTGGTGTGCCGCTTTTTGCACATTATTTCATTTTATCGTCATTTTGTTTCTTTTATGTATTTTGAAAGTCCATGTACATTTGCTTGATGAAGTCTGCCTACATTTAAGATTTGAACTGAAGTTTTCACAGGAGTAATGGAAGTGTAATGTAGTTATTAAGCTTATGTCCAAGGCTGATGATTGTATTCCCCCTATACAGTAGGTGGTATACCTCAACATAGACGCCTACATTTCCAACATACAGTAGGAGCAGAAAGAGTCTCGCACCAGCGTTTTCTTTGAAATACAAATTGAGATGTACTTTTTAATTTCTGATGTCATTGTTGGTTTTGTATCGCTTCCAGTTTGAGAACACCTCAAATAATGGACTGTAAATATAATTGTATTTTGTATTCAACAAGAATACCTTTAAATGGATTAAGACATTTAGCTCATTGCTCTAACTCAATTAAAATAGAATCTATGGCTCAGCTCTGTCCTTCAGTTGGTGTTCGTATAGAAAGAGACCATGTGGAACAGCACCAAAAAAATGTTTCTATTGCAGTGTAACTGCTGTAGCATTGCAAGGACGGGCAATCCTTTACCTTTTCTGTCAGTATGGTGAAATGAACATTTTCGCTAAATAGTCTTGCCATTGATTCTGAAAAAGTACCACAGCCAGGTCAGATCTGGTGTCAGCTATCCTTTTTTCACTAAAACTTTTATTAAATTGTCTGTATTTATGGATCACATTCATTATAAATGTGCCATACCTGTGATTATGCCATACTTGTGATTATAAAATGTACTGTACTTTAATTTGTGTTACTAATTCATGTAAATAACTGGATATTGAAAAGTTGTAAATATGTCTGAATAAATGTTTCTTTGTAATTAGGTGTGTCTTATTGAATATATTCCGAGTTGGTGTTGGCCAGACCTCACTCTCGCAGTAACTACTAATTGAATATTCATATAATTAGTTATTGATGATTCCCATAAGAACTCAAATTCAAAGAAGTGTTACTGAATTTGTAAATGGCTAATTGTATTGCATAGACATATGTTCTGTATCTTCTAAATGCATTGTGCTGGTTGAGGACTTGCGATGGGGAAATTAAGAACATTGTCTTGTATTTTAAATGAATTTGCTAATCTAATTTAGCAGTTGTGCATTACCTTCACATTTAGTAGTGTGCAGTATGTTTGGGATTGTCCTTAATTACGGTAATGGTGCATTTATATAGCGCCTTTATCCAATAGTGCATTACATTCACCCACACACCGATTGCGGCTGCAACCACGCAAGGCACAACCGGAGCAATTTGGGGTTAGGTGTCTTGCCCAAGAACACTTCGACATGTAGACAGGAGGAACCGGGATTCAAACCGCCGACCCTTGGATCATTGGACGACCTGCTCTACGTACCTCCTGAGCCACAGCTGCCCTATGCTGTTACTCACAGCAGGATCTAGTCTAACATCCTCTGACATTTGTCAAATATTGTTCATGTTGGTGGGGGTGGCTGGCTGGGAATATACCAGCATTAGCAGTATAGGTGCCTGGACCGCTTGGCCAGCCCAGGCCCAGGCTATGGTTGCAACTAGAAAAACATGCCACAATCAGGTTATTTTTGCTGCAGCAATAAAGATTAAAAAAGTAATTTAAGGTGCAGTTGCATAATCAGCTCCTAAGAAAAGGGGAAGAAACTCTGGTCCACTCCCCCATGGTTGAGGCATGAGGCAGGCATATGCTTGCTATTTCTAACCTGGCCTTTAAATTCTAAGCTTGTGACGGAAGTGACAGTGTGAAAGAACAGGAAGTGGGTTTTACTATATTGCCACTATAGTTCTGTCAAATTATAATTTATGTATAATTGTTGTTCTTTATTAATGGGGGGGGGGGGGCATTTTGCATTTTGTTTTTATAGCATATCATAGAGGTTTGATACATTAAAAACAGTACAACACAGCAACAGACGTGAGACAACATAGCATATCACAACAGCAAGGGCATATCTGTGCAAGTATAAGAAAATAAAGGAGCAGCCGAGCCGACCGAGTACAGTGCATTGAGTGCAAAAGGAAGCATCATAAAGTGTCGTAAGCATAAAGTGCCATCATCATCGTAAAGTGAGCAGAGTGCTAGATATTAAAACATCATCATCGTCATCATCACTTTTTACCTACTTACGGCAGCATTGACTGCTCGAATCGACAAAGGAGAATTTTTACCTGTTTTTTGTTGTGCTGGTGTTTATTTATCTGTATACCTGTAGGCCTATATTTACTCTCTTTCAAAGAGAGAGCATTCCTTGGAGCTGTTGATGATAGGCCTACGTGGATCATACAATGTTCTTACAATACTAAGCCATTAGGCATATAAAAGTAAACTAAAAAGGCCTTGATGGTTTCAATTGGCCAGACCAAGAGGTTATTGGTAGGGTAGGTGTTTATCCCTCAAAATCATGAAGGCTGATTTGACCTTTGAAAAGAAAGATAAGGTCTGCAGCACGTGCACTGGATGATGCTCGATCATGATGTTTCGAACCTCATGATGTTTCGAACCGGCGGTGGCTCAGGGGTAGAGTGACTGGATCGCAACCGCAAGGTTGCCGGCTCGAACCCGGGCTCCCCCAGAGGTAGTGTCGATGTGTCCTTGAGCAAGACACTTAACCCCTAATTGCTCCTGATGTGCTGGTAGGTGCCTTGCATGGTTTCTGCTGCCATCAGTGTGTGAATGGGTGAATGTAATGCACAATCTATGTAAAGCGCCTTGGATTAATACACATTGAAGGTTTTGGAGCATCATCCAGTGTGTGCGGTACTTATCTTTCTTTTCTATTATTCTAACGACCTCTGTGAGCCCATACTCACAGAGAACCCATATGGTTCTCAGTGAGTGGATGTGCGTGCTTTATTGTGCTTCTCTTTGATTTGACCTTTGAGACATAAATTCAATGTGTCCCAAAAAAAGGGAAAAAAATGAATAATAGTTACTAGGCTACTTAGCCTACTGCACTTTGGCTTCATAGGGCAGTACACTGTCTGAAAAACTCAATGTGATTAAAAATGATAAGACATACAGTGACTATTGTGCCATCCAATCATTGGGACTTGTTCAGTGCATACACAGTGCTCTCATTATCTCATTCATCCACAAAGGGCCCATAGTATAGGCCCTACTACAGTAAATTGTGGATAGGCCTCTGAGTACATTAAACCAAAACAGCCTAGCCCTGCTGGTGGGGTTACTGTCCCAGATTGTCTGACACATGTTGACTCATGTTTCATCATCAGGATCAATTTACAGCTGCCAGTCCATCTCATCAGTATACATGTGCATTCAGCACAGTTTACGTTTATACGCCAATTTAAGAGTCCTCCAACGTTAATGATGATTTATTTATTGGGGGGACCTTAGTGGAGGTTGCACGTTTCAGGCCTCTGTATTACCCTGTAATTTGATGCCTTCCGCTCCTTACCGACAGACAGCCCCTTTTCCTTCTACGAAACGAGAGCGACAAAGTAGCGTCTGTTTATTCATCCTCCTCAAGAAATTAGGTGAAAGGTTTCTAGATGGCGACGACTCTTTATAAGGTAGGCTAAAACTTATAAAAATAGATAATCAAATCCAATCAATGTCAATTCAGATACGCCCATATGTATTGCAGGGGAATGAATAATAACGCTTACGTTTGCGATGTCATTTGTGAAACCTTAGCACGTGATTAAGATCAATATTCTCACGTCACTTGTCATTTTGATGAATCAATCACTGAGATAAGATTAAGTTGAATAGTCCTGCGTGCATGTTTCAGTACCGGAGACATGACTGCCCCCTACATGGCGCATCATGTTCCATTTCTCAATTGTAGTAGATGGTCATCTCTACTAAGTTAATGATTTGCTGTTTATCTCGTACTTAGTACTTGAGCGTGGAGTTTGGAGTCTGCCCTCCCCTCAGATAAAACATAATTGTAGTATCTTCAACGTGCCTGGCCTTTCCTTCTGACTGACTCTCACCAGTTTAGTTTTATTCGGCTGGTACAAAGACAGCACACATTATGTTAGCCCTTGTTTTGTTTTGTCTTATAGCATCCTCCTGCTTGGATCCAGTTAAAGGTGAGTGTCTTCATTTGTACTGTAGATGTTCTGAAACATTGATGGGGTTGTTGTTGGAGTTAGACAATGTTCCAACTGAGAATGAATGAAGTAGGCCTAAATTAACCTTCAAGACATAGGCCTACCATAGTGTACAGATCTGTAACAGTAGGCCCATACAGATACACAATGCATTCTTAGTAGCAAAGTAGTGGGTCAATTAATTTAAAGGCAAATTATAGGTTTGAATCTTACACTGAAATACCATTGCATTTTATTATCGCTTCACAAGTCAGCAGACAGAATGAATGAGAAACCATACCATCATCAATATTTGCAACTACTAAAAGCTATTAAAAAACAACAACAACAGAGAACCAAGACTAATGTGCAATTGTTCCACTCCATGAAACATTATGTGGACAGGATTCATATTTCGTTTTTATTGATGCAGCTGCATACAATAGCCTGCTGTGAAAAGTTGTACTGAAGAAGTGGAAATCACCTGGAGTGATGTCATAGTTCCCCATTCATTCTCAGTATAACTTCAGAAACTGTTGTTTGATGACATCATCACAAGTTATTCACTCTTGCTTACTGAATGAAAAGTATTTCTCCTGGACACAAATCGTAAAGAGAATGAATGGAATAATAACATGTATTCTATTTAAAGGTGGTTGGTTTGCTGTGACAGTGTGACTTGATTACCGAACGTTGCATATAGTTTCGTTTGTATTCTTTAATACAGTCAGTGGCTACATCCCTCAGTGGCTGGTCATGCAATAAAAAATGGACACGTCAGTCTGTCTTTGCATGTGTCCTATTGTGACAGCTAACATACTACACTGTGTGGTAAAGAGATTGTATCCGGTCTCGGCTGAAACACACCTATTTAAATGGCCGCTGATTGTGGCCTAGTGAACTTGCCACGATTCATATGGGACATTAACAGGACAGTAAAATAAAATAAAACCAACTGTTAGGTTAAATTCTCCCTATGAAGAATTAACTGTGTTTTTTAATTGAGGCCCAGACAGCATTCTAAAGATTATGAGGCTAACATTGTACTGCATACAATGATGTAACACAGCAAATTACTTTAAATCTCTCTCTTAATTTAAACTGGGAAAATAGACTGGTTTTCATAACTTAACTTTATTTTCATGTTTCAAAGTGCCTAGCTGGTTTGTATTCAGCTGTCTGTGAATTGTAATAACATATATAGATAACATATATTGAGTCACTTGGACTAGCTAACATTTCCACACATCTGTGTATTTAGTGATCTGCAATGTTTTGTTTTTTCTCTCTCTCCCTCTGTTGCTTCAGGTGCTGGCGTTGGACCCAGGCTGAACAATGACCAGCTGTACAAATTCGCCTATACAACTGAGGTCCTGGTAGACAGGGCCAAAGGGTCAAAAGGGGGGAGTTCTGGCTATAGGGTTTCAAGTGATGTGGACATTAACCTGGTTTGGAGAAATCCAGATAGCGAGGATGACCAGCTCATTCAAGTGGCGGTATGTCAGAATAACTATGCACGCTCTAGTGGTGTGATGTTATGGATATTCAGCCATGTAGCTAGCTATTGTATTGAGCCTTTCTAAAAGTGAAAATCTTCTGCAAATTGTTCAACAATCGTCATTCTCCACCCTAACCCACTTAGAAAGGATAGACAGATAGATAGCTAGGTGTACACAATCAGCACAATCACACAGTCATCATTTGACATGCCACCTCTCTCTCTCAACAACAGATCTCTAATGTGAGGATTGATAATGTAGCCCATCAATCAGAGGAAAAGAACATCTTCTATGGCTCCACGACAGAAAGCCTCTTGGGGGACACCAGACTAGAAGCTCTAGCGAAGCCTTTTATGGTGCACCTAAGAAATGGAAAGGTAAGCCCAAAGATTTTCTTTTTTTTTTTGTTGGAGAAGCTAAAGCACATCTACCATAATGTAACACTGAAATGAAACGGTGTGGAGGTAAAAACGGACACCACCACAAAGCAGGTGGTGTCCAGGAACGGAAGCTAAAGAAAGCTTCCGCAAGCGCCACAGAGCGGACGTTCCGTAGGCCAATCAGAGGCAGCAGGTGAGGGGGTGTGTCTTAGTCACTTGATTAGCAGCGTGCCTTCCGCACTTCCGCTTGACCTCCGCCTTGCCTTGCTTCCATGGGATACAGGTCGCTGCAATTAATTGCAGTGGCAAATGAAACCAAATGAGCTATCTGGCTTTTTATGTGTGTGGGACTGCTTTAGTGACACCTACTGGTTGTTTGGTGCACCTGTTCAACAGATAGTGTGAACCTTGGCACTTTGTGCTTCTCTCAGGGGAAACTCCTCACTATCAGGTGAGCTGGTGGCTCCATGTGTAACAGAGGAGGGCTGTGGTTGTCTACTCCCTCCACAGGCCAACAGCAGGGGTTGTCAGCGAGTGACAGGGACTGAATTTCACACGTGGGGGGAATTGGCAGTGCCTATATTGGGGAGAAAATGAAATGAAAAACAAAAAAAGTAGTTAAAAAAGCAAGAACAATGAAGTGAAACAAAGTTTAAACTTGTAAACACATTTGACCTACTTTGTATAACTATACACTTGACATTGATATTGACTCTTTATGTCTCCAAATCCATATTTCTGTTTACATGTTCTGTCATTTTCAAATGTTTTGTTATCAGTACATGTTGCAAAACCCAAGGCCCCTGGTGGCAAACATCATAACCTTTATGTATCTCTAAAGGGAATTGGTTCTCAACAAAACAAAGACGTAACATGTGATCTAAACCTCATTATAATCTTGTCATTATTATAAAATTATTGTTTTTTTTTCTTTGTCTGTAGATAATCAATTAAGGTCGATACCAGACAGATCTGTGTAGTATACAGCAAACTCCAAAATGTAAAACCTTCAGGAAATGAAGAAAACCTTAAAACAAAGTAATACTGCCTCATCAAAGTTGGTATTGTGACTTTATATATAGTCAGATACTTGCATCAAGTGGTGAGAGTGGGTGGAGTAAGGAGTTAGCTGGTTTAATCAACAGTTTACCCATTAGAATTGTGTCCATGTGAAAAATGTTATCGTAATATAAACACAGTTATATGCTGAAGTTCAATGGAGTTGTTTCTTTTTCTATGCCGGTGCATTAGGTGAGAGCATTCTACTCCTATCGCACAGAGCCTGCAGTCATCAAGAACCTAAAAAGAGGGGTTGCCAGCTTGCTGCAAGTTCAACTCAACACCGGAAAGGTTATAGAGGTAAGTGGCTTTTTAAAAATATTAATGTTTTATTTGAAGATGTGCACTGTGACTAAACTAACATGGTTTCTATTATATCTTGGAACAGAACGACGTGTCTGGGAGGTGTATAGTTCAGTACAAGGCAGCACATGGCCAAGTGACAAGAACCAAGATTCTGGACACATGCCGAACTCCAGAGACTGGTTTCGCCACCCACAGTCAGGTTAGTCAGCAAATACATCCAGCACTTGCTGAAATATGAACTCTCTGACCTTTTTTTTCTTTTTCTTTTTCTTTTTCTTTTTTTCTTTTTTTTTGCAATATCCATCCTGGCAAATCATGCTTCTGATGTGCCCTGATTCTTAACCACTTTCAGCCTGTTGTCAGTTTACGTGTTTATTTATTATCTATCAAAAAGTTATTGAAACGGAATCGCCAATGGACAAACTCTACTGTGTACTTCCTTAAACTGAATGCAGCTGTTCTGTCAGAAGGAACCACAAAAAATATATTTTAATGCCTGAATTTGTTCTCCTTCCTTCAGGTCTTGGGCGTGAGCAAAAAGTCCAGCTCTCAGACAGTGTTCACGCTGGAGGACGGTTTCATCCGGTCAGCTGTAGCGGAGGAGACACACATACTCGCTATGACTGCTCGGAAATCTGCAGGAGCTAAGGTTGTGTCCAGGTAAGTTTGGGGGTTAAATTGGTAATACAGCATTTAGGAATGACACTTACGGTATTTACTGCAAGGCTTCGCTTTTAGCTTTCAGCCACGTAAGCAATGTGCATTTATTAATTACACTTTCTCGTTACCTAGACAAGCCTTCACACTAGTTGGAACAGAGGCGGGGCCAGTGGGGGCTGCTGGGAATGATGTCCCTGAGGTTGTCGCATCACTTGATTCCAACCTGGCAGCCATTGGGATCATTGCAGAGAAAGTCAAATCCAAGTGCAAGGGCTGTCCATCAGTGAGTGGTGTTCCAGTTTCATTAACATACCTTTTTGTTTGTTTGCTTTTAAGTTATAGCAATTGCATTGATAATGTCCCCAACACCTATTAATAAAAAAAAAACATTGTAATTATAACTACTTAAGTTCAACAATATGGCAGGTTGATGCTGTAGTACCGTACTGTACAAGTTCTCCTCCCTGGTGCGTGCGTGCGTGCATGCGTGGAGTGGCTAGTACCTCTCAAATTATTTTTATTGACTTCCCTCACGCACATAGATCCACTGAAAATACATCCATACTGTATGTTTTTTGCCGTTATTGAATGTTTGTGCTGTGATTCCCCACTCCCCTGCTGTTTCCTCTGCTAGCTCTTTGAACATTGGCAGGCCAATCAGAAACAATTTGAGCCAGCCAGTTTGTCTAAGGCCACGGCACCCCGCAGCTTCCTGGAACTGATCCAGATCATTCGGAAGGCTTCCAAGGGTGAGATCCTCACAGTGCTGAAGAGTGCCAGCAAGACAACCCTGTAAGCAGACCCCGCCTCCATCCTACTGTTTACCTGTCTGTCACTGCCTCCCTAGCTCCTCTCACTTCTGCCAGACTTGTATCGTATCCCTACACCAGTGCTTCTCAAATATTTTCCATGTCAAGGACACCCAAATGTATTTTGCCAGGGACCATCATCCAAGATGTGATTTGTGGTGTTAAAATATTTGAAAAATATTCCAGATGAAAAATGAGCTTGTAGATCGGCTATTTTCAATATTTTCAAAGCTATTATTAACTCAATTGGCTGGGGACCCCTGGTATCCCGACAATCACCAACTTTGAGAACCAATTCCCTACACGTGATTCATTCTAGCTTTGAAAATGGCCTAAGATTATTGTCAGCTCTACTTGATTAATTAGGGGACAGGAATCTGTCACAATCTCATAGTCCCAATCCCATTGCATAAAAATATGCTGTATGTAAATGATTTCATACTCCAGCGGTGCCACTCTTATTTGAGTTGTTTCCTTCTGGTTTTCAGACCTCAGGTAGTGGATGCTGTCACGTCGTCGCAGACCTCTGCATCGTTGGATGCCATAGTTGAGTTCCTCAACTTCACAGACACCAAAAGCTTGGTTCTGCAGGAGAGGTTCCTGTATGCCTGCGGCTTTGCATCACATCCCGATGAGAGGATGCTTAAAACTTTACTGGTGAGCAACTTTACATCTACATTATTTTCACATCTGCCCTACCATCTGCCATGGTACACATATCTAGTCATATCTAACCATAGCAATCTAGTCATGATATAGTCATGTTTGTAGGAGTGGCCTGTTTTGAACAAAATGTCGCAAATCATGAACGCAGCGTCCGATTGCTCGGATCCGTCCAATTTTTCATAGTCCATCCTGATTGGCGAATTCCGAATATTGCTGACCCACAATAACCGGCGACTGCCCATAGATCCAAAGGTCCGTTATTCCGAACATGCTGGAAGGTTGGCGAACGTGCGCTAAGGTTGGCGGACATGCGTTAAGGTTGGCGGACATGCGTTAAGGTTGGCGGACATGTATTAAGGTTGGCGGACATGCATTAAGGTTGGCGAACATGCGCTGCTTACGTGCTTGCGGTTATGTTTAGGTTAGGGTTAGACATAGGGTTAGTAATTTCGGAACAATGAACCTTCGGAACAACGGCCTGGCACCCAATAACCTACCTGACCTGGCAGAGTCATCCAACGGGCACTTATTCTAGTTAACAATAATTGTTTCTTCCTTTCCAGGACATTTCTAAGGAAAAGATGGGGAAGGTCGCCATCATTGAGATCAAAGAGTCTGTGGTGATCATTATGGGGGCCCTGCTCCGCAAG
>OOFJ01112531.1:0-11574 GCA_900323375.1 Benthosema glaciale
TTTCTGTATCATTGCAAGGCATGCCTCCTAGTGGTTGACAATATTAATGCATTAATACCCGGCTGGCACACAATATACTGTGTTAATACGGCAAAAGCGTAGTTACTGTGTGTGTGTGTGTGTGTGTGTGTGTGTGTGTGTGTGTGTGTGTGTGTGTGTGTGTGTGTGTGCGTGTGTGCGTGTGTGCGTGCGTGCGTGCGTGTGTGTGTGCGTGTGTGCGTGCGTGCGTGCGTGTGCGCAATAAACTCTAGAACATGCCACATGGGTTCCAAAGTGGGGTCCGGGGACCCCTAGGGGTCCTTGAGGGGGTTCCAGGGTACCTGAATTGAAGATAGTTAGGAACCAAATGGACCCTTATGGGTCTGTAACTCAGAGAGCGCACAAATGGAACCATTTTGTACACTCTCAGAGTTAAATTCACAGTGGTTTTACAATATGAATTGGGGGTCCCAGAGATAGAAATGCCAATAACTCGAGGTCCGGAGCCTAATGCATGTGAAACTGGGGGCCCATGAAATTGTTTCTGAATCACTGCTAGATCTGTAAAAAATATTTTTCAAATGGAGGGTCCACGGCCTAATAAATGTGTATTTGGGGGTACTTGACATGAAAAAGTTTGGGAACCTGTGCTCTAGAATGTATGTGTAATACTGCTCAGTGTTAATTGACATATGTTATCCGTGCCTGTGGCTCGACTGATCCTCATCCACCACCCCAAGGTTAGATGGGGAGACTTCTAGAGGTTGTATAGATGGTTCGCCCTTTAGGATCACAAGACGCATTATACCTGCAAAAAGACATTTGCAATTGCCCCCACGGGCAGAAAGTACTTCTCTGCATTTGACCCATCCATATTGGATCAGTGTGAAGCCTCAGGGGTGCACAGGGAGAATGTTTCGGTGTTAAATGTCTTGCTCCGGGACACTTTGACACAAAGCCAGGGGAGTTGGGGATTGAGCCGGGGACCTTTCCGATTCGCCAATGGCTGCTATACCTGCTGAGCCAGTATCTACTCTACAGTGTGGTATTTACAAGTTGGCCCAGTTGTGCATACTGTATGACGAGGCTTCTAGTGGACGCCGAGTTGTCCGGTCACCATTTAACCTCCCTAATTTAGATTGTAACAAGACAACTCACCCTTTTCCACATGGGTGAGTTGTCTCGAGGAAAGAGAAGACAACTCACCCAAAATCTGTGCCCGAGCAAGTTAAGTTTACTGAGGTTAAGGTTAGGGATAGGGTTAGGTTTAGGTATAGTTTTACTGAGGTTAAGGTTAGGGTAATGAGACAACTCACCCAAAAGCTCAGGACAACTCACCCATGAGGTTTTTTGGGTGAGTTGTCCAGTATTCATTTAGATGAATTATGTGCCATGGTACTATTCACTGTGTGCAGTCAAGAGCCACTAAGTCTGTGTGCCACACACTGTGTAGCGTGAGCGCTTTACAACTGCAGCACGACTGTTGAGCCTACCGAGGTTCTTGGAACCTCTGCAAGTATGGACTGAAAACTAGATATTAACCTATAGTCTCTGAGAGACAGCAGGTTCAGGGATAGCCCAAAGCCAAAACACTGTTATCTTCAAATACCTTATTCGAGCCAGGAGAGCTATGTATGAGTGGGTTGCGCTATATACATATTATCCAGTAAACTACTTTAGCCGCGGGTTCTGCGTACGGAATGTGTCACATTACAGTAAACTTATAGCCTCTCCTTTTCTTAATATAAAGCAATTCCAGGCGGCAATTTTCTAAACTTGCATGGGGGAAAAAGCACATCATTGCCTGAGCTCCTCCCTCCAAATGACACTAAATTCTGCAGCTAGCAGGGAAGATGTCTTTTTTTATAAGGTGTTTTGTTGTGCATACTGCCTTGCTGACTGAACTTTACATTCCTTGGAGAGCAGTTGCCTCCCCTTTAATTCCCATATTGCATCGACTCTTCAAATAATACAGTATGTGTGACCTGCAGGAACCTCAAACCTAAACAGAGTCTAGATATACTACAGTAGAAACAGAGACCTCTGCTGTTTGCTGGGAGTACTGCAGCCAGCCCCCATCAGCCATCTAGGTCCTACAGTACATTCTAGGACGTGTGACAGTGCAACAGGCACACCGCATTCTAGTAGTACACCACAATTAGGCCATGTGTAATAGAAGTGTGCGTGCGTGCGTGCGTGCGTGCGTGCGTGCGTGTTTCATGAGTTCTTGCTGCAGGTAAGAATAGGCTTTTGGTTTTGTCAAGGTTAGAAGCAAATTCAATAAATAGCACAGTATGCAGCAGGCTGGAGATAAAAATGGAAGCTATACTCTTAATTGTTTCCAGTTAAGTGAGTTATTACCTTGACTTTAAAGAAAAGTCATCAGCAGAGGTTGATGGCTCAATTATACTTTTCATATGGGTGGCAAGGAAAAGCAAAACCGCTATTTGTAAAATATGTGTGACGTGTGTTTTTTGAAATTCACCAGTTGACCCACAGCACCTGTGTCAGGCTCGTTCAATCAAGAACACGAATGATGAAACAAACATCTGTGAACTGTCCCTGAGCTATACCTTTGAGTTTATTTTCTGTTAAATAGCAATTTCAAAATGAAGATTACAACAAAGTCCCATCACCTCCTCACCATCCTTTCGAGTTAAAGGAGTTGTTCACCCCCCAAAAAACGACTTTATTTTCTTCATTACACACCCCATGTGAAGCCATGAAGTCATGGAGATGGTTTTGTTTTTGTCGCATTCCGAAGCCAAGAATTTGATGGGTGATCATTGGTCAATAGGAGACTCTTTGACTCAAAGAGTCTTCTATTATTATGGAATGCGACAAAATCAAACATCTCCATGAATTCAAAGCTTCACGCGGTGTGCAATTGATAGAAACTACATATATTTTTTTGTCATAACTACACCTTTAAATGTGTGACTGAATACAGAATGCTATTCTCTCAGCATCGATCCCTTTCCTCCTACCTCTGTCCTTGGCAGCCCTCACTGAATACGAGTCGCTTTCTCTTCCCTTCTCCACCCTTATGCCTGATTTATCAGCTCTTTTTTTTAAGGATAAACCCCTTAAGCATCATCTCATTTCCGAGGGGGCCCTTCTTTATACTTGCACACAGACCTGTTTTTTTTTGTTTATTATTGTGTTTTTATGCCTTTATTACTGTACTGTCGATTTGTCTATCTGTTCTTGGAAAGCACTTTGGGTCAGCTGCTGTTGTTTTTAAATGTGCTATATAAATAAAATTGACTTGACTTGACTTGAGACCAAGCTCACGCGTCTCTCAATGCGATGACACTGGTGACTGGCATGCCACTAATACTTTACTTCCCACTGCAACGTGTAAGCATAATGAAGTTAGCGGCATATTCACAATATGTGGCAAATGTATTATATTAACTAATTCATGTACACGCCCCTCTCTCCCTTTCTCTCTGTTGTCCATAGTGGACAATTTCTGCATTATGCAAATATACAGAGAGATAGACTCTGATAATAGCAACAACATTGTTTATAGTACTTTGAAAGCACAGTACCACAGCTTTCTCTGTAATAACATTCTAAGTATATATGTTGCATCTTTCCTGTTTCAACGCTGCATGTGTAGCCAATAGCCATTCTAAAATAGTGACTGTGTGTAATTCTACATGTCTGTGCATGCGTGCATGCGTGCGTGCGTATAGTCTGTTCTTTCTACAGGGACCCTTCATTCAAAACCATAACTTTTTAAGGAGACGGGAAATTGAAGGGATGAGAAAAAGATGGAATGAGAAGGTTCAAACCTCTGACCAAGGGACATGAAGTGAATCTGGGCCGCAGCAGGGCATAACTGGGCCAGCCTGCTACTAGCAAAGCGTAATGGTGTCAAGTAAACTTCTTTGCCAACTTGTAACCATCACCTTCCAAACATCCATATTGTTCTTCTTGGGTGGTTTGCCAATGCCACAGACCAGGTTTTATATCATTTTGACCTAACTTGATTAAATGTACACAGTCTATTAACAACTTTTGTGCTATTTTAAAAAATAGGGTAAAGCACATGTACAAGATCACATCGCAACAACACAGGGACGCCAGGGATAAAGTGGTTAATAGAAATATAGGCAAACGAACAGGAGAAGGGCGCACCCTAGTATTAATGAGGTGCTGCTGACCTTGGTAAATCAGTCTAAAGGTTAAGAAAAGGCTGCTCATAGCCATGATAAAAGGATCATTTATTGATAGCAAATAGGAAATGTTTTACCAAAGACTCTTATCCATAATGACGTTCAGTACAAATGCAAGTTCAAAGTAATCAGAAAAGAAAAGTAAAGAAAGATGTGCTACTTGTTTTGATCAGCTTGTTATTTAACAGAAGACCTTAGCCTTTGACGAGAGGCAAAGCGGCCTGATATCGCAACATTTCTGGACTCTTTTAGTCTTATGTAATGTTATTTTTATGCACAAAGCCAACTAAACTTCGTGGGAATGCTATGTTCAGACTTTACTAGAAGTGAGTGACAAAAGTAAAGTTTTCTATGGAGGTATTGGACAGTGTTTTTTTTTAATATTTTTTTTACACCACAATTGATGATGTGCAAATGATGTCTGTCAGAGCACACCAGCAGAGAATATATGAGATGGAGTGTTTTTATGTGTTGTTCACCCTCTGATATAGCCTGTACTGCCTCTGACAGGGTGGCTGGCAGTTTAAGCTAATGGAAAACAGCGTTGCAGGAATATAATGCTGGCTATTTTATCTATCACATATGCAGTGAAGTTGGGAAGTGTTCCCTCAATGGGGTCTTCTAAGTGACTCTTATGGTTTGAAAAGAGGTGGAAAATGCATTCCCATACACACACAGACGCGTGTGCGCTCTTTCATACTGTACGTTCACTTTAAAAACATAGCAACAAACTAAGTATGAGGTGATAGTAGGTTTTGGTTTTCAGCCCCACTAGTGGTGCAGGGACTTTAAGAATGGCAATGGCGGTTGGTCCATCGGCCTGTTCAAGGCCGATGCAGATTTCTTGTTCCAAACAAGAAAGCTGCAAGATGACTGGACTTTTCCCTATATGAAAGGTGCCATCCAAATAACTTCCTTCTACTTTAAAGGGGCTCCACCATGGATTTAAAATCCAATGTATTGTATAAATGTTGCCATTTAATACCTCTTTATACCCACTGAAGCCTAAACAACCACTCAGATCATTCATTTTCATCCTCTTTCAGGATGCTATACCAAGCCATTTCCACTGCAATACCAAAAATGTCCACACCTCAGGGGCACCCTCGCCCCCTGTTCTCCTCACCACTTATGCCCGCCCACCGCAGTCTCGGTGGGAGGGGGGCAAATGAACCACAGTGGGAGGAGGTGGGAACTGGGATGATCCATGCATAGTAATGACTTAAAGGGTGGAGGCAAAGTTAAAGGGGAAGGATTATTAAAATTGGTTTGTGCAAGTGATGTCACTAGATGGAAGAATCTGAGTGGGACCATTCAGACACGCCCGTTCAGAAAATCACAGATTTCTCAATGAAAGTCTGACTGTTTAAAAAAAAAAAAAAAAAAAAAAACTTTTTGGGGTGTAAAAATACACTGGGGAACCTAAAAAGATTTTTTTTTTGAAAAATGTCAAATTCATGGTGGAGCCCCTTTAACTTTCTCCAACATAACACCTCTTGGCCGTCATGAGACATCCCAGTAGTGTATTTTTACTGCGTACGCTCTTCATTAGCCAACTGTTTAGATTTAGCAGAGGGCCTGTCGGTGTGTCTGTTTAGATTTAGCAGAGGGCCTGTCGGTGTATCTGTTTAGATTTAGCAGAGGGCCTGTCGGTGTATCTGTTTAGATTTAGCAGAGGGCCTGTCGGTGTATCTGTTTAGATTTAGCAGAGGGCCTGTCGGTGTATCTGTTTAGATTTAGCAGGGGGCCTGTCGGTGTATCTGTTTAGATTTAGCAGAGGGCCTGTCGGTGTATCTGTTTAGATTTAGCAGAGGGCCTGTCGGTGTGTCTGTTTAGATTTAGCAGAGGGCCTGTCGGTGTATCTGTTTAGATTTAGCAGAGGGCCTGTCGGTGTATCTGTTTAGATTTAGCAGAGGGCCTGTCGGTGTATCTGTTTAGATTTAGCAGAGGGCCTGTCGGTGTGTCTGGAGTGAATCTTGATAGTTGCTGGACCGGCGGTGGCAGCGCCAAATGTATTTTGCTGCACAGTGCTAACAGCTTCAACATGTGCCTGTGTGTTTTGGTGTCTATTAGTCGGTACTGGTAGCATCACGGTTACTGTGGTTACTGATGTGGTTCGAATACATCATCATCATCATCATCATTGGCACACCTCACATCATCACATGGGTGTGATTTTCTTTTCCTCTCCACAGTCTATGGGGCTTGCCCAAATGTGGAGTTCAGAATCTACGACGTCATAGATCCTGAGATCCACTTGAATCTGATTCATGTCATGCTTTATTCAGAGAGGCAGTTAAGGTCGAAGAGATGGAGTGAAAACATGCAGTAAAGTGCCTCAGGTCCGATTCGGGTCAGTTTTGAGAAGGTCTACAGCCTCATTTATGTGGTATGAACTCAGTGATTCATTGCTGCAACCCCCAGTAGTGTGTTTCTGATGGCAGATGAGTATGATATACCTCGTCAAATTACTTTAATACAACGCTCAGTTCCCTTTTGTGGAGCCTCTAAACTCTACTCTTTCTTAAGGAGCTGCTTCTTATAGGATCTTCTTATTGTTCCTCATGTTCATGATAAAATAGCAAAATAATTCTACTCAGTCTGTGTTTCATAGGAGGGTTGTGCAGTTCAGAAACCCAAGGCGAATCCAAGCTAATAGAAACTGCAGGCTATCTCTATTCCTGAAAAGTTGTAATGCGAAAATGCATTCTCACAATAGCCGCCGTCCTATGAGAGACAGACTGAGTAGAATTGTATTTTTATTTTATCATGAACATGTGAGGACCAATTATATGAAGACAGGTTGAGAAGTGCTGAAGTGATCCTTTAAGAAGTGTAAAATCCCACTCAGCAGCGTATGCCCTGCTGGGCCAATGGGGAGAAAAAGAAAGAAAAGAAAAAGAAAATGCCTGGCACATTTTACCCCTTGTTCTTGGAGAAAGCTAGAAGCTGCTGTATATTACTCATTTCTTGTTTGACAATGTGAGTGGATGAGAATTTGCTTTCACTGTGGACAGTTTTCATATCATACAGAACATCGGTATTGTGGTGTTTTAATACCAGACCGAGAGAACAAACAGAATGGTAAGATCAGTGGTCTGCAAAGGAAATATTCGCACATCCACTTCGTTCAGAGTCAGGTTGCGTTGGACAGTGACGACTGAAGCAATCCATCCATCCATCCATCCATCCATCCATCCATCCATCTTCAACCGCTTATCCGTCGTCGGGTCGCGGGGGCAACAGCTCCACCAGAGAGCTCCAGACTTCCCTGTCCAGAGCAACATCAGTGACTTCCTCCTGTAGGATCCCGAGACGGTTCAAGGCCAGCAAGTCGATGTAAAATCCCTCCATCTGGTCCTTGGTCTGCCCCAGGGTCTCCTCCCAGTGGGACGTGCATCGAGGACCTCCCTAGGGAGACACTTGAGAGGCATCCTAACCAGATGCCCGAACCACCTAAGCTGGCTCCTTTCCAGGCCGAAGAAAGAAGAAGAAGAAATCATAAAAAAGGTATTTCATGAACAAAACTCCGGCACACTGCTCATGCTCAGCAGCATCAGGTTGTATTCAAAAAGTCGTTTCGGTCCCTCTGGACCTTCATCAAGAGTGTCTTGTTCAGTGGTATGAAACTACTGACTGATTTTCTCAATATTGTAACACTTGCTACATAAGAACTCTTTAGAATGTCAACCTTTACGGTCAATGTGTACAGAACCTGCAAAATCAGCATAAATCTATCCCTCTCTCTCTTCTCTTGTACATCCCCATACAGTTAGAGGGACCTTCCAGCCTCACAAATTATGTTGAGGTTAATTCAGCAAACTCTATTTATAGCATACAAGAAAATGTCAAACACCAGTAGGTTATATTTGCTATTGTGTTTTGAGTGAAAGCATTTAGAAAATACAGAATGATTTGGCAGTGGCACAGCGTTGACTATAGGCATTTTTTTTTTATAGGCAACTACGGTATTTATCTTTTCTTCATGTCTATGTATATTGGCACCAAGTAGAGTCTTTTGAATTCATTGCGTGTGAATTATCTCAATTTAGTCCTTGGACCCAGCAGGTGAGGTTTCAATTCCGGCTTCATTCATACTGGACGGCACCCTGCAGTTCAAAAGATGGCCATAGAAAAAGAAAAAGAGGTTTCACCACTGAAAAAAGAAAGAGAAATACTGAAGAGGAAGGGAATACATTGGGGGCAGGCAGGGGGGCTTGGGGGGAGTTGAACAGCACGTCTTCCCCTAAAAAGGAAAAACTGCATTACTACTACTCATGAATTCATCTCATTTACAGCTATAGCAGTCGCTGGACAGCTCCCAGCCTGTGATGACATTTCAGCACTATAGTGAGCTTGAACAGCTCATTTGTAGCCACACCGATGCGCCAACCTGAGAGTAAGCTGTCTTTTCAGCACCATACTTAGTGGATAGCTCCTGCTGGAGCAGTGCAGCCTAATGGGGCTGTGTGGCTGGATCTGTGCACACTGCACACTGCACAGCCAAACCAGAATCTACTGTATACTGCTGGTGAAAGATGACATTAAAAACATAATAAATCGCTTGCCCATACAGTTTCTCAGCCATGTGCAAAGTGGACGAGAACAAACTAGAATTTCGATACCACAGCTGTGACTGTTTACATTTGTGTTACAATTTGTGTTCCCATAAGCCTTCAGTTTAATTAAATTACAGATGCAAAATAGTGTGAATGAAAAAATAAAGTTTAGGTCAGGTAAGTGTTGTTTATCCGACATGGCTAATTAGACAATCCAATGAATAAAATAAATTGGGCTGGGACAGTAGCGTGCATACAATTATAAACAGCATTGCATTCAAGGTTCAAGGTTGTACTTTATATTGTTACATCTTGTGCATGTTTTCCCTGTAGTAGCAAAGTTAGGTAAAGCTTATGTTCCATATATATTTAGCAAAACATATTGTGGACGGTAATGGAGTAGCGTTTTCCTTTGCCAGTTTGTTCATGTATCTGATTGTTCAGGGGGAAAAAAATGCTTTTTTGCAGTCTGTTTCCAGTGGCCTTGAGACTGCTCAATCATTTCAACCAATGTACTGTGGTTGGTAAATGGAACAAATCATAACATAAGTAATATGCACTTCAAGGGGTTTACCCCTTTTGCAACCAGATCTTATTTTAATGATGTTTATAAGACACAAGAAACATGTTCCTGGGGTTTTTACGTGTGTAATATGTGTTTTTAGATATTTTTTTAGTTATGACACCATTTGTCATGAAAATCTGGTCTCACTTCCCCACAGCCTCCTTCCCCCCTCTCCACAAGGAGGGGTAGTGAACCAAAGCATTATGGTGATAGGAATTCAGCAATCCAGTCAAAACCTTTAGTCAAACACACTGACTTCATTACTTTTCTGGCCATAGGGTGCAAATTTCAAATTGTTCAACTAGTATCTGTTATGGTCTGGCTCTTAGGCCACAACAAAGGAGGAAGACACACGGCTGTTAAAAGTGCACACAGTAATTTATTAACTTAAATATTCATCAAACAATAGTATGGGGTTTGTTAAACAGTAAGATCAGTAGTGTAAGTGAGTGGATGTGTGGTAAATGTAGTGTGGGGTGTTGAAGGTGCAAACCAAAGTGCTGTTGCTCTGATGGAAGGACAGAGAGAGAGAGAGCCTGGGTGTGGCCACACCCAGCCTTTTATAGTGCACCCTGGGAACACTGATCAGGTGCTCCCAGTGCATCTGATTGGCAACTCGGCAGGACCTGTGGGAAGCCAAAGACTACAGGCTACAAGAATACACACAGGCCCTAGTAGGCCAACTACAGGGGCTGTGACACCCTCCCCCTACAAAGCAAGGACCCTTAAGGGACCGAGACACTATCAGCTAATAATCCAAATATATATAATGTACTAAACATTTGAGTCATTCACCATAGAAAATATAACTTTAGAAAATGTGACCAAAGTCTGTTTGGCAGATGTTTTTCCCACGAGACCGAATACATGTTTGCGCAGACTTACCCCCTAATTTAGATGCAAAAAGCAAACCAATTACAAATACAAAATAGAGCACCACCTATGCTTGCTGATGTTAAAAGAGTAAAGAGTTTTAACAATGGCAGTATTTGGCTGAGGGGCAGGTACACCCTGTCAGCTTTAGCCCTAATGCACAACAGCATCAGCCCTTGTTTGGAGCTCCACCTCTCAGAGGTGAAAGGCCAGCCTAGACTATAAGTCCCCCCCAGCATATAAAACTACCACACAGTGGCTTGAAGGTTCATCTCTATAGCTGCCAGCAGCTTTGACACACCAGTCTCAAACAGAGACGTCACAAGATTTTAACAAACAGAAACACAAGTGCTTTAGTCAATCAATTCATTATTATAATTATTATTATAAGGATGGGAATCTGCGCAAACTATACACACCTGCCAAACCAACTTAACCAAACCAATATAACCAATATACCAGACGTAATTTACCTAAGATAACTATAAACCAACATTAAGACAAACTCAATTTCCGTCCAACCAATAGAATCTGCACCCAGCACACCAGGCCCTCTATCAGCAACGAAGATTACCGGTATTCTTGAAGCATTTAAGAATAGAGGAACAGGGACATAAGGCATAGGAGCAAGACCGAAGCAGGCCAGACTGAAAACGACAAAACACAGTTCACATTGTCAAACATACTGTAAGACATTCCCTCACAACATTTTCTGATCCAATATACAAAATCCAGCCATTCAGTACATTCACCAAGGCCAACCTGAATATATCAAAGGTGGAGGCTCCTCCCAGTTCACTGGGAGTGTGCGCACAAAGCCCCACACCTATCCCTCCAGCATTGCCCTTGACCAAACCCCCCTCCCCAACCGACCCATATGTCAGAAGGACAGGGGAAATGAACACTGTCTCCCAGCCATTTTGGCCGGCGAGACAAATCGCAAACGTGACAGGATAAAACCAAAATCTACACCTCCCAGCCATCTACAGCCTGACAGATACAACACTGCCTCCCAGCTGCACCAGCCTGGTGAAGATTACTCCTGCCATTACTTTACCAATTTTACACAACAGCTCTCACACAGAGCTGTTGTGTGCTGGACCAACCAATTCAGACAGAAATACCATGAGGACAAAACTACGACGACAAGTGAACTATTAGAGTACAATAATAAACCCACCAAACTAACAAAACAAATGCTCTCTCAAACCCTGCCAAGCCAGGACAGGTATGACAGGCGTGCCTCAGAGATGGGGACTCGAGTTAAAGACTCGCACTCGAGTCGCACTCGAGTCGCCAAAAATGGGACTCTAGACTCGACTCGGACTCGACCCCCAAAGACTCCTGACTCGACTCGGACTCGAGGTCAATGACTCTCAATGACTCGACGAGTCAACAAGTCATTTACCGTATT
>OOFJ01112540.1:0-11318 GCA_900323375.1 Benthosema glaciale
ACAAGCGAGCGCTGGAGAAGAGGGTGGGGTTAAGGGTAGTAGTGGAGTGGTACTGTTGGGGTTTGGATGTAGTGGAAGCACTGTCACGATCGTGACATTTCTATTAGGCGTTTATACTGTAGGCTTTGTAAACAACGGTTGCACTCGGCAGACACGATGACGTAACGTCAATGTACTGTATGAAAGAAATGACAATGACAGCACGCACACACACGCGCGCATGCGCTACAACAAACACTTGCTTATCGATCGCTTTTTCCACAATGTTTTTGAACAATTTTTAACATCAATTATTATAACAATGATGGCAAATAATTGTTTGTTGTAATTGACATGTATTAGGTAGGCTGATCTATCTATCTATCTATCTAATCTATCTATCTATCTATCTATCTATCTATCTATCTATCTATCTATCTATCTATCTATCTATCTATCTATCTATCTATCTATCTATCTATCTATCTATCTATCTATCTATCTATCTAACCTGCCTCCATCTTTGCTGACCACGCTGCACCTCACAAGGCAAAATGCGAAACACCACAAATCACAAGATATGTAGATGTAGGTGGAATATGATGGAAACTACCATAAACCAAAGGAAATGCTAACTGGGTGAAGCTGTTGCAAGGCGATTCTTAGAGATTTTTTGTTTTCTTTTGCTACATTTACCAACATTATTTTTCAATTTCACATGGGATCAATATAACGTGAAGCAGCACGACGTGAGTCCCACCATAAAGGTGTGGCTCAAGAAGAGATCAATGGATGCATTCCTACTGAAATCCAAAAATGATTCGCCAGACAGATAAGGTAGCAGCAGCTGAAATAACGCACGACTAGACTCAAAACATTGTATTTATAATATATAAATACAATAGATCTAGGCAATATACAATGCATATACAATGCCCACTTAGTGCTGTGCATGCCTCCTGAACTAGCTTGGAGTACAATAACCATGTATTCTATTTTGTGAAGGTTGACTACTGTGCACTAACCATTTTCTAAGTCATTGCCATTTTCTCTGCAACACAGAATATTTTTTCCTTGGCCTCTTGGATCTGAAATCTAAACGTTTTCATGTATTTATCTGCAGGAGTCAATCAGTGACTTCTACTGGTACTACTCAGGGAAGGAGGTGATTGATGAGAATGGACAGTGCAACCTTTCCAAGGCCATCAGTGTAGCAAAGCAAGTCTTCAACACACTTACCGAGTACATTCAGGTGAGCTTTCACTTGAGTCAGCAATCCATGTGCACTCGCAAGAACTTTTCCTTCCTTTACCTGAAGGGAAATTTGCTCAGCTAAAAGTTTTATAAGAATTTATAAGATATACGGTCGCAGCATAATTCACAGAACACCCAATTTGACGTGGTACTGTACATGGCGTTATTAGAAATAATGTGTTAGTAATCAGAATGAATATGTTTTTATTAGACAGAAACAAACGCAGTTAAACCTATACGCAATTATCCCTACATTATGATTTTTAAATCGAATGAAATGTAACATAATTAAAGACATAATTTATCATTGCATTTTCGTCTATTTGATACATATACAGTATCCTAATTTGTTTGTAAAATAATTTGTACATTATGGTCTACTAAGAAATTGCATAATACCTAACAAAACCTTATAAGAAATATCATTATTATGACTTAAGTTAATTGAATGTTATTTCTACTGCAGTGACATTACATCTAATTGCAACAGATCTGTGCCGCAAAAAACACAACCCCAATTTAACGTCATAACCAGGGGCGGATTTATTAGGCACAGGAATACATTGCCTTACATGAATGAACCTGGGCATCCCCTAAATCTTTTCCGATCTTAAACTTCAGATTGAGTTTTCAGAGTGGCAGCTGTGTGTAATTAGCGATTTGATGTCGCCCCTTGATCGACTCAGGCTGACAGAGAAAAACATATTAATCAAATAAAACACAGATTTATGGATGGAGGGAGTATCAGTCAGTGAATCACACATTAGTTGCTGCTGAAAAGCAAAACTTTTGGATGTGTAGACGAACACAGAACATGACTGACTCGGTTGGCGGGGGGGAGATGAAGAAGAATCAATGAAGTTGTTCCCTTGCAATTTACGCACTGTGCACTCTCCTATTGGAGATGGACATGATAGTGCTGCTGTGTGCTTGCCAGTCGCACACAGGCCTAAGCACTGAGCCTCCCCTGTTGTAGAGATTTAATGTTCACATGACAGCGGAGAAGCATAACAAAAACTGGTGGACTTGGAATGGGAAGAAGAGTTGGCTTGCCTTCTTAAACAACCAAATGTAGGACAAAGGTTCCATATTGAATTATGTTTGTGTTGTTTGCATATTTCCTCTAGGCTTAATTCATTTCCTTTCGATTCGCTACTTGTAACAGAATGTTTCTGTGGAATTGTCTGTTTACTACTAGATACAGTACATTAGTAGAACCTCAAATTAATGCTATGCTGTGTATTCAGGGTCCATGCACTGGGAACCAGCAGAGTCTAGCCCACAGTCGGCTGTGGGATGCTGTGGTGGGATTCCTCCATGTTTTCGCCCACATGCAGATGAAGCTTTCTCAGGTTCTGTACACTGTTCCTCTGAATTTTCATGTGGTGCATAAACCTTGTCTTTTGCTAAAAACCAAAAATATTACAGCTAATATTGTTATATTGTTTTGCCACTGTAGTGTGTTGAGGATACACAAATTATAATATACAATGTTGACATTCCATCTACTATTGTTGTGTAGATCTTTCTATTCTTATAACCATACGTATTGGCACATATTGGTTATAACTTATAAGTAACTGCCAAATGCCTGAAATGTCAGAATGTCAGAATTTGTATTTTTCATTATAGGATTCAAGTCAGATTGAGCTTCTGAAAGAGCTCATGGATTTACAAAAGGACATGGTGGTGATGCTGCTGTCCATGTTAGAGGGTAGGATTAGCACATGTCCACTTGATGATATCTAGTAAATTGTGATTTTTAGTTTAGTATCATCACTTCTATACTTAATCTGTCCATTTTATCCCTTTTCTTCTGTAGGTAATGTGGTAAATGGTACCATTGGAAAGCAGATGGTGGATATGCTGGTAGAGTCATCCAGCAACGTGGAGATGATCCTCAAGTTCTTTGACATGTTCCTCAAACTCAAAGATCTCACCTCTTCGGATGCCTTTCAAGAGTATGACCCTGACGCCAAGGGACGCGTCTCCATGAAGGACTTCCAGCGAGCCATGGAGAGCTGCAATCGCTTCTCCCATGCCGAGACCCATTTCCTGCTCTCCTGCGCAGAGACCGATGAGAGCGAGCTCCTGGAGTACGAAGCCTTCGTTGACCGATTCCATGAGCCAGCCAAAGACATTGGATTCAGCATCGCTGTTCTCCTGACCAACTTGTCTGAGCACATGCCCAATGACCCCCGACTGGGAATGTTCCTGGAGCTGTCGAAGTGCATTCTGACTTACTTCCAGCCCTACCTGGGACGCATTGAGATCCTAGGCAGTGGAAAGCGCATCGAGAGGGTCTACTTTGAGATCAGTGAGTCCAGCCGCACCCAGTGGGAGAAACCTCAGGTGAAAGAGTCGAAGAGACAGTTCATATTTGATGTGGTCAATGAGGGTGGGGAGAAGGAAAAGATGGAGATGTTTGTAAATTTCTGTGAGGACACAATCTTTGAGATGAAGCTAGCGGCCCAGATATCTGACTCAGATGCCGGAGAGAGAGGAGCTGGAAAAGAGGCAGGCGATAAGGAAGAGAAAAGCCTTCATGAAGGGGGAGACAAGGAAGACACCAACAGAGGCCTTTCCCTATCCGTTATAAGGTCTGCAATTACGTGCCTGCCCCATGGATTGATGATGTTGATGTTTCTGTTCTCCATCAAAAACCTGAAGAAGCAGATGAAGTGGACAGCCCTGAGGGACCTCCTCACATCGACCATGTCCTTTCTCAGCTTCATCCTCATGTGTGCGGTCTGTTTAATTTCTGCTTCAGTGCGTGGCGTCCTTTATGTGTTGTACCTTGCCTTTGTCAACGGGGGGCTCATAGAAGCAGCCAAGGGGATGAGGCTCTCAGACCTGCTGGGTGGCATCCCCGAGCCAACACTGGACGAAGTCATGGGGGTGACGTGCTCAGAGGAGCGGCTGAGGAGGCGCACGGCCAGCTTCACCTCCCAGAGGGAGATAAGGGAGCTGAGTCAGGTGGTGGCCACATTCCCCGGGGAGGTGGGCGCACTGTCTGACATATTTGGCCTCAGATTGAGGAAGGAAGGCGGTCAATACAGACTTATAACGCATGAGCTCAGAGCCAGTCTGACTGACCTGTTCGGTGGCGCCACCAGACATGGAGACACTACTGATCCCCCTGGCAAATATCAGGTGATGGGACTGGGATTGATTATCTCTCTCTAGTTGCAGTGGTGTAATTTATATGTATTTATATTGTTTTCTGTCTGTTTTGACAGACAGGCTTTTTATCTGGGGCTGCATAGTAAACTCTTTTTTTCAAGGTTCAGGCATTTTTTATTTGGTGCCATTACTTTCAAGTTCAACTCATGTCACTTTGATATAAAAGTATTGATTTATACTCGAGTTTGATTTCCAATTGTCTTTTGTTTATAACACTTTTAGGCACAAGCCTGCAAAGAGGGAGGAGATGAGAAATTGTCTGAGTCACAGAAAGCAAAGTGAGCATCTTTCATCTCTCTGAAACTGATTACTTGACCTTCTTCAACCTCAGTCTATGACACAACTTTGATCAATAGTCGTATTTACAGAATACGTTATAAATTATAATTCACTGTCATGCACTGTTTGTGCAAGGCAAACACTAGTATTAAGCTTTGTTTTGGGGAAAGAAAAAAAAATCTTTGTAAATGCCCTGGAGTGCACCTAGGTAAGTCATGTGGCAAGGCCAAAACAAACGACAAAATATGAAGATTTAATTATCTGTCATGATTTTACAACTTCAATATCCGAATCACTGTCAGAACAAAACGTTTTGAGTTCATTACCATTAGTTTTGCTTTTGCACCATTTACAGTGAAGAGACTTCAGAGGACAGCGATATGACTAAGGCTACACAGAGATACAGGAGATTCTCCATTAAGGCGGAACAACCAGAGAGCCAGCCGTCTGCCATATGGGAGATGATGAGCACTCATCACAAGAGGCTGCTGGTAATGAATGAACACTATAAAGCCATATGGAGGAGATGCATGCACACACACACACACACACACACACACACACACACACACACACACACACACACACACACACACACACACACACACACACACACACATTCAATATTTTTGCACAGACACGTAGAAACATAATCAGGTACATGTTTGTGTCCATAAATTCATCCAAGCAAATACTCATTCACACTCAATATGTTTATTTCCTTCGTTTGTAATTGATTGTTTTCTTTCTTATTGCTGTCTTCTACAGAATTACTTTGCGAGGAACTTCTACAACATGCGGCTGCTGGCTCTTTTTGTCGCCTTTGCAATTAACTTCATCCTCCTCTTTTACAAGGTGACCATTGAACCATATTGTGTGATCCATTTTTCTTTCTTCAGTGTCTCGTTTCCTATCATCAGTTGAACAAATGGTGACGCTTGTGTATGCTTTTAACAACAACAATATTTGAAGGATGAGACTTGTTAGAAGCAGTCTCTAGGTCTTGAACCTACAGTGCAGTGTGTATGAATCACTCCACTTGGCAGGATATTTGGCCAGCTGCGTAGGTACTGTAGTGCAGACTCCACGCTCTCCTGTGTGGTTCTGTGTTCATTGTTCTTTGTTCTTTCTGTCAGCAAGAATAATGGAAAGAATACACATACTGAAGGAGTTGCTGGATTCTCCATTCCAAATTGAATATATGTATTTGTTGTTGCTGTTATCAGGACTTCCTTGAAAAAATATCTTCCATGGATAAATAAATGTTGAAGAAATTAATAGAAATAACACAACACACAAGTGTTTACCTTTACCTGTATGATGTTGTTGCCTGCATGACGACCTAGAGAAAGAGATAGTACGTGTTAACGTGTACTATACCTGCAGCTTTACTGTGTTTCTCCCCAGGTGTCATCCTCGCCCAAACAACTTGAGGGAGAGGATGAGATGGTAGAGCAGGACGACCCAGCCTTGGAAAGCAGTGTTTGTTTTGTCCTGGAGGAGAGCACAGGATACATGGAGCCATCTCTTCACTTCCTGGCCATAGCACATACCATCATCTCCTTCTGTTGTATTATTGGCTACTACGTCCTCAAGGTGCACCATCGTCACATTGCCGCTGTCGGTTGGGGACCTTGTATATCCAAAAGTTTCCAAAACGGTTGCTTTTTGGGCAAAAAAGAACAATGGATCCAGCATTGTTATTATTAGTCTCAACTTAAGCACTTGTTAATACTTTTCATTGGTTAAATATACAAACGTAAATCCCACAGCCACTTTCAACCTGGCCTCTGTATTTTGGGGCACCGCAATTAATTGTACTGTTTCTCAAATGTTCAGAATGTTTCAAAAAGAATGAAAATATTCGATCTACGAGGTGTGAGCTTGTAGATTGGCTCTATTCACTACTTTTGGATAAGATTTTGAAACAGTTTTAAAGATAAATAATGGGGTTACAAGGTTGTCACCGTATATACCGTATGTCACCACAGTCTATCCACATACAAATACATTTTAATGTGCCAAGCCTTCAGGGCCCAGGGTAAGGTACTATCTTCTGAGGTTTTAATGTGCCAAGCCTTCAGGGCCCAGGGTAAGGTACTATCTTCATGAAGCCTTCAGGGCCCAGGGTAAGGTACTATCTTCTGAGGTTTTAAGTGGTATGAGATAATGTCACTTTTTAAAACCTCACTTCAAGAGAAAGGCTCACTCAACCCAAGGACAGCCTGGAAAAGTTCAGTAATAGTACTAGGTGCAGATTCAGATAATATGTACTGTATAAAGGGATATACAATCCGCACTCGCCATCTTAAGAGTCTCGTTTAATAATGATTAGACTGCTGCTGCGGATCCTAACAATTATTAAACTCTTATTATCTTATTATTATTAGACTTAAGCCCAAACCGCACCAATGGTTCGCCATGCAACTACTTGCAACCATTATCCCCAGTGGCAGTTGAAAGGAGTTGCATTAGTGCGGTTAACCTGCAAGGAGTTGTGACTAGTTGCATTGGTGCGCTTTGGGCTTTAAGTTTACAGAGAGTGTGTATTGTATATCCCTTTCTACTTTTTAAAACATCCCTTTCTGTCCAGAAAGTTGTTTTTTTTAGCTCAGCGCATTTGATTGTCAGGTACCGCTGGTGGTCTTCAAGCGCGAGAAGGACGTGGCCCGGCGGCTGGAGTTTGACGGCTCGTATGTGACAGAGCAGCCAGCTGACGAGGACATCAAAGGACAGTGGGACCGACTGGTCATCAGCACAACGTATGTTTAGCGACACGCCTGTCATAAACGTAATTAATGGACCTGTTGGATCTGGATGTTTATACTTTATTGCAAACAGTACAGCAAGTACAATTATACAAGCAATGCTAAAAGGATAACAGAAAAGGCCTGGCCTGAGGTAAAGTTTTGGGTTTTCACCCCTGCTGCAGCCACACATCAATGACAAACACAATACATAACAGAAACACAACATTACAGTGTACACAGTGTGGTTAATTTAATCTTGCACAGTCATTACTGTTTCAGAGCCTCGTGCAGTCTTTGCTGTAGTTTACTACAGAGACTGTCTACATGTGTGTTCCAAGTTAGTGTGTTGTCAATACAGATACCCAAGTATTTATATGAGGAGACCTGTGAGATGGTCGAGTCATGAATGATCACAAGCCTGTGGTGCCCAATACTCTTAGGGTCAAACACCATCTCCTGTGTCTTCTTAACATTAAGAACAAGGTGGATGGCATGTTTCCATTTTGGTCCTACAGTATGTATTCATCAGGACATACAAGACATACAATACAAATAATCATCAATACAGGAGCAATAGTATATTTTCAGTATCAGTTCACTGTTTCATTCAAAATTAGTCAAAAAACAAAACAATCCTTCTAACGTTCATCAACCTTGCTGGAGTGATGTTATTCTATGTTGTATACTGTCCATATAGGATAAAGAATTAGCATACTTTTTTCCCATGGGGCAATTTTCCACATTTCTCACCTTGTAACACCCCCACCTCCCACCCTTGCATGTTTAAATCACTGTTTATGCCAGAGAAATCATTTGTGATGGCCTTTTGTTTCTCTTTCCAGGTCATTTCCCAGTAATTACTGGGATAAATTTGTGAAGAGGAAGGTAAGGGCTTTTGCAGAGCCGTGGCCGTTATGCCTTCTGGCAGAAACATGAGACATTCTGTGCATGTGGATGAATTTAATTATATGCACATTATACTCAGTGAGGGACTATTAAGAAAGTAAGTAGAGTTTAATGAAGGATTTAATGACAGGTGCATTCCCTTCTCAGCTAATAAACCTGTTCTGCTGGCACCAGAGACCTAGTGCAGGAATAAAGTCATTTGGGATTGAAGTATTGCCATGATACATGGAAAGCTAAGCTTCAGCGCACTTATGTCCTCCTTTCCTCTGCCTCCCCTTTTCCTCTACCATCTCATTATAGCCTCTACAGCGTCTGTTCGGTTTTTAGTCAAGCACTCACCACCTCTTGCATAAGAAGACAGTTTGGCAGAATTGTTAGATGTGTTTTTTAGTGACCATACTCTAGCCAATATTTCATCTTTGCAAAAATAGTGAACAAGAACTGAACAAGAACTTGAGACTAAAATCAACTATGGACATACTGCACAAGGTTTCCGCCCAACATGGATTTATCTTGGCCAATTCTACAAATGTCTTCTAAATAAGTTTTCTGAAAAACACATGTTGCTATATCAGTGGTGCTCAAACCTTTTCATGTCAAGGACCTCACAAATTATTGTATTGTCTTTGTCCAGGGACCCCCAGAAGCGAAGATTTGAGTTAAAAATGTTTGTTTTTAAACACATAATATTCAAAGATTTGCACAAAGTTTAACAATGCTCATAGCGTGGCACGAATTTACACATTATGAGCAAAAATAGCAGATATACATATCTGCTATTTTTGTGACTCACACACTATGTAGTATGTATAGAATCTAAAATGACACAGATGCTGTGCCCGGATTGAATGGGTTAAGAAGTCATGGACCTTTGAATTATGTTAAATCAATGTTTTTTCCATGCATTTTACAATGCATTAATGCGCTCAATGATAATAGCTTTAAATTAAATCAATGACTCAACAAAGTTCACAGTGCGTTCTGTCTCAAGCAAGTTTCATGTCTCTTTAAATAATGTTTGTTAATAATGCCAAGTACTGTATACTGATGGCATGAGTCGTAGTCAGTGGGCTAAACAATCGTCTTTTGAAAGACATCCTCCTATCCCTCCCCGTCAGGTGATGGATAAGTATGGAGAAATCTACGGTCGTGAGAGGATCAGTGCCCTGTTGGGCCTTGACCAGGCTGCGCTGGACTTCAGCTCCCTAACACGGGAGAGGAGGAGAAAGAAGGAGAAAGATGGCACCTGGAGCACCCTGTGAGTTGACAAATGCGTGGAGGACGCGTGTACAGTACCTCACAATTGTTGCCAATTCAAAAGTAATAATTGGGCAACATGTGTCTGATGGACTCATTTTGTCATCTGTTCTGTATTGTGTTTGGCTGCATGCGGGAATCTACAGCACAGTGGGAGGGAGCTGTCATTTGGAATCAGTGTGACGCCAAGCTATGAGGCTGCTTAGTAATTTTCCGCTCATTTCCCCACAGAAAGAAAAAAACAAGCCCGGGACTGAAATCACATAATGAGCTCTAAACACCACTGGCTGCTTTCATGTGTGCTCATGATTTGTATTCCGTTCTCTGCATCATTCTATTCAACCATGAATCTGTGCCATTGGGCAATTTTAGCAGCATCAGTCACACAGGTGATAGAGTACAGTGCTGTCCAACGGATGACTGGTGACAGGGCATGCTAGGGGCCTTGTTATACATCACACACAGATTATTATTAGTATTAGTATGCAGTATGCAGTAAAAATATGTGTTAATTTGTGTCAATGTTAATTTAATTTCAGTTAACACTAACAACATTTTGCTGTGTGTGTATATATTGACCATTACCTTGAAAGAACCTGCTCCAATGGATCCAGTATAGTTATTGTTAATACTATTTAGTGGTTAATTGTTTATAAAACATTCCACTAATAACCTGGTGTACATGGTGTTTGGCCATCTCGTTATAGGTGAACATTTTTAAAGATTAAAAGAAATATACTGTTCTCCCTGTCAGACATAGCAGATCTACAAGCTCACAATGTGTCTCATTGTGATGCGGTGAGCATGGATCTGCTATTTTCATTAATTCAGCTTGACAGTTTGGAAACATGTAAATGCATTCATTTCTGAAAAAAATAAACATTAAAAGATGGAGATACAATGTTTCTGTCCAGCAGTGCTGATATTGTATGTATGGCAACTTGCCTGGCAGTGCAGATTGGGATAAAACTCAACCAAGAAATCAATTTGTTTGTTGTTCGTTACCTTTGACTGTAGAGGAGAATGGAATACCTTTTTGAGGCTCCGTGCTGAACGATCATTATCAAGATGGGTGCTGTATTGATGCCCAACTTCTGTCTGTCTGAGCTGCTTGTTCTTGTTCTAAAAAATAAATTGCACAGGCATTCTATGCAAACACTCTGTCATTGTCTCTAGCCACACTGCTAGTGTGTGCATGTGTGTGTTTATGTCTGTTCTTTTGATGAGAGCGAGGCCAGAAGACAGAAGATCCTAGAATATGATGTCCTGTCTCGATGGCACAGGACCTCTTCAAGGGAATCCAACATGTTGACCTGAGTTCTGAGTTCCATGTCTGATGAGTGACCCAAACGTTGTATCTTTACCAATTTAAGTGAAGACATTGTGCTTCCCCATTTGTCTACTATGCAAGTGCATTGCTCTGACACACCTGTCGTCCTGTCCATCTCCGTAGCTGTGCAAAAGGATGGTATTACCGTCATTTATCCATCTCAAAATTATATCTTTCAGATTTAACTCTGTTGATGTCAAGTACCAGGTCTGGAAGCTCGGAGTCGTCTTCACTGATAATGTGAGTAGAGGAACCAGTGTGTGACGTTTGTGTGTGTGTGTGTGTGTGTGTGTGTGCGCGTGTGTGTGTATCTGTGTGTGTGTGTGTGTGTGTGTGTGTGTGTGTGTGTGTGATATCGTGTGTGTGCTTGATATTGTTAG
>OOFJ01112543.1:2649-13871 GCA_900323375.1 Benthosema glaciale
GGCGTATCCACGTTCTGGTCTAGACACACAGATTAATTGATTCAGTACAGTCTGCACGGTAAACCTTTTGACACCGGCTTCAGTGTTTCACTCCGTTTCGTATCAGTGTGCATGTAGTCTTAGACTCTCGTAGAGTGATGATGTCAGAATCGAGAAATACGTCTCTACGAGAGGCTAAATCTTAGGCTAGAACTGAAAATATCGTTCAGTATCGATCTTATAGGTCAGACCAACAGGTGTACACTTGTGACATGAATCAATATGTTTTTTGTTTTGTTTTTTTAATATGACAGACATGTAGTATACAGCTGCATCATACACAGACAGCTTGCTCACCCTCTACCTACCTATATAGCACCCACCCACAGACCAACGACCACACCACACTGCTGGGAAGTCGGAGGTGAAATAATTCCACAGAATCTCAAAAAGGGATTCAGGGAGTGTTCCGGATTGACTGGTTGAGTCATCATCATTAAATGTGCCCATATAAGTGCACGTGTCCGCTCATAATTTACAATCATTATATCAGTTAACATGAGTTCATAGAAGATTAAGAGAAAGGACTTAGGGTAACCGTGGGATTGGAATAGATCAGTAGTTCTCAACCTTTTTTGGATCTCTGGACCACTAGCATAGTTATTTCAGTTAAATAAAAAACTGTTGGGCATGATTTAATTCATTGCACGTAGTAACCTATCATGAAACACTTTTAAAAATCTTTCCACAATCTTGTAAAAAAGATTATGTAGTGTATGGGAGGCTTAAGACATTATTTAATTTCAACAGTGGTCCCCAGGTTGATTCAGGTTGGTGGTCCCCGGACCCCGGTTCATAATAAGTTGAAATCCCCTGAGCAATTCCAACTAACTAAAGATCTCTGGGTGTATCTAGTGGACAAAGGCTGTTTTAGAATTCAGATTACTAGGCTATATATATACAGGCAACTATACACAGTACAAAAATATAAACAATGAATGTCAGTCAAATTCTCTATTCTAACCTAACTCTAAAATTTGTAATTTGTAAACAATAATGTAAAAATAGAGCAGAAACAGTGCCATATGTGTGTAATATAGGCCATATGTTACAATTTGAGTCAGAAGCTGTCAATATTCTGAAAGATCCAATCCAAAACAACATAGTGCATGATGATGTTTAAAAAATGAACTGCTTTCATCTTTACATGGACACAAGCCAAGACAAAATATAAATGACCCTTTTTGTAAATCTACTCCTTTAACATTAAATGAAAAGGGAAGATTATGATATGGAGGCGTAAGCAGAACACACAACTTAATAGATTCATATCTGTCATTGGTAGGATGTGAAGGACAGGAGGAGTAATGTTGTAGATTTGTAGATTTGGCAACAATACACAGGAGTCTGCTCAGAATTTCACCTCACATGGCATAGTTATGTCAACTCTTTCTTCCTTTACCAAATAAATGTCCTTCTTCTCCCTCTTGCACAACCTGTAACAATACAGATGAGGTAAGATGTCAAATATGCTGTAATTGCCAAAAGGCCAAACCGTTTAATTGGAGACATGCTTAAAGGACCCATTTTCAGTCATATGAACATAACAATTGTTACTAATTCTCATAATAAGATGGCACGATTTCTTTTTACTCACTCAGTACTCATCAGTAGGGATGGAGCTTGTTATTATTTATTGATAATGATAATAATTAATAATATTTTGTTTACCCAGACAGTAAAGTTTGGCCTTTGCATACACCTGCAAGGTCGTCGAGGCAAGGGCAAGTTCTATAGGGCAAGTGCTGCGGGCTAATGTGGAGTCTGAAGAGGTGAGTTTTCAGACTATGGCGGAAGATGATTTGGGAGTGACCAATGGGATTGACCAATGACCAATTACCCATCACATCATCGATGGGGATTTCAAGCTACAGTGATAGAAACTACAGCCTTTCTCCTCCTAGAAAGTTAGTACCGGTAAACTGAAATCGAAGCCATTGTTCTTCGAATGCTAAGATAGCCTACTTGAATGTATCCTTATATTATACTCACAGCTTAAGTGGAGTTGGTTAATGCTTTTTTCACCCGTCGAACTTTGTCAATGATGGAAAAAATGCTATTTCCAAAGTTGGAGTTAGATGGTTTGACCAACAGTTTTGAGGATCCAATGGATAGGTTTAGTCAGAAGCGCTTTTTAATACTTTTCATTAATTCAATATTGAAACATGAGGGTAAATGGTTTCTTCCCCATATGCATATTAGTATAAAAAGGGCTTTTGTAACAGCAGACTGCAACATATAACTTTAAGCAGACATATTTTCTCTAGTTCATGCGTATGAAGTACATTGTAATAACTTTGAATTTGAACCTACCCATGACATGTCTGCATCTGCTCCAGTGTTTCTGGAAGGTCCTTATTGAGGGTCTCAGGAAGGAAGAGGTTAACCACAGATGAGCTGATAGTGAGACTTCCCATCAGAATGTACGGTAGATACTTACTGTAAGCACCTGTGAACACACAAAACATTCCCTGAGTTTGCTTTAAGTTTAACTATATTTTGTTGCAATACAAATCGAACTATTCTACTACAACACGAGTGTTGTAACTGAATGACATTTAGATAGTTGAATGTAGTTTAAATTATAAGACAAAATCATTTGAAATGGAGATCCATGGCCCATTCATGAAAACATTTCAACACCCCGGTTATACAGAACTAATTCACTTTAGTCTCAGCCAATCATAATGGCCTGTTTAATTGCCTACTGTAGGTAGACTTTTATTGTTCAATGATGTGGTATACAGCCTGGTATACCACTTCAGTAAATGCAAGTCTCAGGTGTTATAGTAAGCTACAATACATACCCAAATAGACGATGTAAGGAGCTGTGATGCTGCCAATGCGAGCAGCTGAAGAACAAATGCCAATGCCCATGTTCCTGAGCACGGTGGGGTAGAGCTCAGCTGTGTAGATGTACACTGTGCTGAAGGCCATGGTGAAGCCAAACTTCCCAATCATTTCCAAAGCCACAGCAACTTCACGTAGGCCTGCAGGGAAGAGATTTGACACCCATAATTTGTACGAAGTATTGCCGCTGTGAAGGTAATAGTCACACCGATAAAAAGCATTTAAATGTTATTTAGGTAGGCAACTTGTGGACGAGAGAAAGCAGTAAAAAACATTGTTCTTTGGTGTGTGTGTTGCACACAATCTGTTTTTATCATTTTGTCATGCAAAACGGCACTGAAGTGAAAGCACAATTGGGATTGTGAAAGATGAAGGCTGATGGGAATGTCTGTTGTGTTGTAATAACTTGAGACAGAATTATTTCTGGGTGCTTATTATTACTGGAAAGGCCTGTTGAACTTGAACGGATTAACTCTGGTCAGGACAAATGACTGATGACTGATGTGACTGATTATAGCAGAGGCCATAAATAATGTAAGTACATTTTATATACTGTCATCATGCAGATAAAAACTTGAATCGATGCTTTTGTAAGATTATGTGATGTAGGTTTCATGTAACACAATATAAGACTTACTGTTGGGGACAATTTGGATAAGCAGGAGTAATGCTCCTCCAGTGGTGAGGAATGATGACAGCAGTATTCTCCTGGGATATTTCTTCAAAAGCCAGGTAGCTGCAATATAAGCAGGGACCTCGATGGCGGCTGATAAGAAGCAATTTAAGAAGGGATCTCCGCTTAGATTAGAAGTGTTCAAGCTGAGTCCAAAATAGCCAATGTTTATTGCCATCCTTGAGAATGAAAACAAATATTCAAAAGTTAACAGCATAGTTGTTTGTTGATACATTTTACATTGTTTTACCAAGTACATTAATTAAACATTCATTAATTGCATAATATAATGTTTAATGAACATTCATCTTTAAAAATGCAGATATTTGTGAATGCTAAACCTTCTGAGACTGGAGTGACTCACCATAAAGTCAAACACAGCAGTGTGATGCATCTTATGTTGCTCGATTTCAGAATATCAAGGAAGGTGTATTTTTTTGGTGGCAGACAAACCTCATTCTACAATGTAATGCAAAGACATAATTTAGGATTTAGTGTCTTTGTTGAGAAAAAAAGCTATGATTGCATATACTCCTCCACTAAACAAGGATAATGGACCTTACCTCTGCCTCCTTAAAGATGACCAGTGGTGCTTCAACCTTGTTTTTCCTGGCTGCATTCCTCAGCATGGCGTCAGCCTCCCTTGTTCTGCCCTGAGTGAACAGCCACCGAGGAGACTCTGGAAGCAACCTGCACAAACAATTTGTGTTACTAGGTGTTGATTTCATCAGCTATTACAAGAGTTCCCACCTGCTGTGTCAAGATGTTGCATTGCATTGTAACACGACGTGAGCTTGTATATCGACTATTTTTTAAAATGATATATTATTATATTTTTGGAAGTTTGGGAATTATTTAGCCTATATGACATGTTCAAAATAGGGATGCCACAAATGGGTAAAATGCGTAAAAATGTGGTATTGATATTGATTTTTCATTTATAAGATTCCACTCAAATATCTAAATTGGGCAATATTTGTTCCCAGCTGCCACGACTTCCTTTTCCAATGATAGCCTATGCCTTTGAATTAGTTATTGAAAGTATGAGTTTGACTGACTTTTGAGTCGAGTTGATCACTTCCAGTATGCCTTTAGTCAGCATCTCTCATAGATCCATACAGCATAACATATGAGGAACGTACCACCACAATGGGATGTAAGCCACAGACAACAAGGAGAGAATGATAAGAAGAGTCCTCCATGCCCTCATGCCAAATGCAATCCCGGGTAGCACCATGTACCCAATGCAGTAGAACAGAAAGGACCCCAGTGTTGAAAATAGCACACGCATAGAATTACTCAGCACCTCTGTCCCTGTGGAAGACAATATAATCAAGACTGAATGTATCACTGGCATAGCACAAGAACAGTCGGCATGTAAACATGCAGATGATGCGTGAATAAGATGAACAAAGAGAGACAATGAGGAATATTTTGATGACCCCCCCTGAGACTGAATGATGACTGTACTTACCAAGTACATATGCGGAGATGTATAAGGATATCTGGGAGGCTCCAATAAGCAAATAGATGACACAGAACATCATCCACGAGCAAGAGAAGGCCAGAACCAGGCCAAATAAACACTGAGATGCAATTGAGAAGAAGAGAATCTTTTTTCTCCCAAACCTACATGGAACAGAAATAATTGTTGTCAAACTGAGAGCTAAACCAAGGTTAAACATTTGTATTAAGTATTTTATACTCGAATTATGAACAGTCAGTTGGGTCTAAATGTCAATGTATTCCAGTTATTTTGTATCTGATCTGCCATTTTGTCACCATGATGCTGTATTGCTGCTGTAGGGGTTCCCTAGCTAACATGTTCATGCAAATAACCTCAAATAGCCATAGTCTCTGCAGCGCTCCAGCTTTAAAAAAATAAAATAAAAGCTACAATAACAGAACTACATGGCGATGCCAACCATTTGATCCACTTTGCCATCTTCTGCACTGCAAATCCATTATATAACAGTAGATGGAGCTGTTGTCATGGACAAAGATTGTTTCTGTTTGTAACAAAAGAGATCATACACACTAGAGTAGGCTGCTCTCAAATATATATATAAGAATATTTTTTGAATCACCACTCTAATACTCTGCATTTTAAAATCGCCTCATGCAACGTATGTAATATACATTGGCTTCCTGCAACCAGAATAGTGTCTGAGGTGGAAAACATCTGTAAGACACTATACACTATACAGGTATAACTGCACCAATGCAATATAGTGTACAGTATTTTAGGGATTTTATTTTTTATGATATAGGGCCTATATATATACAAATAAATAGGCCTACCTGTCAGATATAGGGCCTATATACAAATAAATAGGCCTACCTGTCAGACAACTGTCCAGAGATTAAGGACCCAAACAGGTAGCCCACATAGAGAGATGAGGTCGCAAAGGGAACCATCCACTGATTGTCACACACAAGGTCCCACTGTTAGGAGACATCATTCTATAATTAACACAAAAAAGACTGGAACAATGATACTGGAGTAACTGGACACAAGCATGCGCGCGCAAACACACGCGCACACACACGCATGCACGCACACTGACCTCTGTGACTATGGTGGACTGGTAGACGTCTTGGCTGTAGCTCCATCCGTCTACACAGCTCTCCTGTCTCAGTTCAGTGAGGTTCACGTCCCGACCGGGGATGTAGCCCAGAGCAGACAGGTTCCTGACCTCATCCAGTCTGTACCGGTGGCATCGGCTCTGCTCCTCCTGTCCGTTCACCACCTCTATGGGAATGATGGCCTTCCTCCATGCCGCACTCAGGTTGGCCTCAGGAATGAAGCAGTGGTGTTTTGGAGTGGCTGCGACAAATACGATATATAAACCATTGAGTCCATTGGCCACGAAGACAGTATTTAGAAGGAAAAACATCCTCCAGAAATAAGGGCCAGTCTGCCCCAGGAAGGCTGTGGCTTCATCGTATTCACCCATTTGTTACGAAAAAGAAAAGCTCTTGGGTGAAAAATAAAAACTCAAGCAAGAAAATCCCAACAAACCTCTGTAATCCTTCCTGACTTGGTAGATCGCTGAGAACCTTCCAGATGTAGTACAACACAGGGTAAGAGGTGTGTGGGGGGGTCAGTACGTCCCCCTGTGGGTCCGAGTCACGAATTAAGAATCTCCTGAATTCAGTCAGTCGAGCCCCGTGTCAAGCACTTGATGGTGTACTGCTGTTCCATCCCAGTGAGAGTGAAGAACTCCAATTCCACATTCACCTTGTCCATTAATATTATTATTAAGTTATATATCAGAAGTGAAAAAACTCAGCTCATTGTACCAATTTAACCAATGTACAGTGCAAGTAATGAGGGAAGTGATCAAAGGCTCAGTAGTGGCCACACCATCTGGCCCATACACCCCACCCCCTGTAGGCTTTTCTCCTTGCAACCACTGCAGTGTTTTTTCTAAACATTCCTCGCGTTTAAGAACTCTGAGTCTGCACTCTTAACTTTCTTTAGTAACTAAGACAGACTATTTTAAGCCATTTAACTTTTTAGAAGAAAGCCGATATGCTCACCCCAAAGGTTGGTGACAGATTGTTCAAAAGGGGATCTCTGATAACAAAATGAAAGAAAAGGGTCCCGCACATTGCCTTAAAGTTGATAAAATGTTGCTAGAGCAACTTTTTATCATGTTCCAGACAGTGTGTGGGACCTTTTTCTTAGATTTTATCCTCAGCAATCCCCACCTTTGAGGCTATTTAACTTAAATTATTATAACACACCTAAAAGGCCTATATTGACAATCCCTGTGTGCCAGCTTGTTTTGGGCTTGTGCTGTATACAAAAACAATAAAATACCATTGGACCTTGGACTCAGAAGTCTTCTATCAGGACACGTTTGATCACGGCTGATTATTGTTATTGGTATTGGCAATTATTCAAACAAGATTATTATTAGATTTTTTTTTCTTTTTTTTCAACACACAAGACATACATACATACATACACTTCTAGAATACACATGGGCATACAATATATTATGTTCATTAATATATATGTGGTTCATTCACCATGCTCACGTTGTGTAAGGGGCCGACCGGCTTTTCTGACCACATGCCGTTGCACTGTACCGGTTGCACTGGCTCAGGTCGTCCTGTCTGTTCACCGCCTGACGTGACCAAAATATGAGACATGGGCATGAACAGAATGAATAGGAATAGAATGCATCTCGTATTGTGCATAGACATCAGTCTGTCTGACAAAGTAATTGATGGTCATAGTATCCAGGGTATCAATTATGCTTCAGCAGATGAGTGATTCACCACATGACATTTAGGTAGGAATCAGAATCAGGTTTCCAGAAAAAACGAGGGTGAAATTAGTTTTTGTGCCAGTTCTATTGTTTGGTTATTTCAATAGATAAAAAAGAAGAAAGAGAAGAAGAGTACTGTAGTGGCGCTCTCAAACCTTTTCGCCTCTTGGCTGGGCACATTATTGACGTATTTCAAATAATCAACTGTCCAGACTTCAAACTGCTGTTGGGTGCATGGGTTTATTAATGCATAATTTGCATTGTGTGTACCCTACCCATACCATGCCATCATTAGCTAGCTTGTTGCGTCTGCCCTTATCAACCTGCCAATTGCTATCGCACCCAATGCTACTGGGTCAAGCAGATAAAGGTCATAATTCATAACACCACCTCTGTGGGAGTGCTGGCCTTCCTCCATGCCCCACTCAGGTTGGCCTCAGGAATTAAACAGTGGCGTTCTGGAGGTGCTCTGACAGATATATAATAACTAAGAACTAATATATAACTAATTGAATCCATTAATATGAAGACAGCATTTATAGGAAACTAAATCATTCTGAAATAAGGGCCAGTCTGCCCCAGGAAGGCTGCGTCTTCATTGCTTTCTCCCCTTTGTTATAAAAATAAAAGCTACTGGGGGGAAAAGACAAACGCAGCATCCAAGGTACAGTCTGACACAAGCTGGCAGCATCCAAGGTTCACAAGCTGGCAGTGCCTGGGTCAGTGGGACGGAGTCAAGACTTCCTAAGTTCAGATCTGAGGGTGATGGCAGTGGAGGAGTGAGGCAAAGTGCGTATTTCATTAGAAGTATCAGCAGTGGCCAAACCATCTGGCCCATGCAGCCTGCAACCTTTTTTCCCCTTGCCATTGCCATCACAGAGTTTTTCCTAAAGAACATTCTTCGCATTTAAGTATGCCAAAGACTTGCACGTGCCTGTAATCTTAACTTTCCTAAGTAGCTTAGACTCTATTCAGGCTATTTATTGAACCACACAAACAAGTACATGCAAAGTGCAGTTGAATCAAAATAGTACACCTAAAGCAAAGCCTAACATTTAAAAAGACCACACTTTCTCAAATGCAAGTAGGCTTGAAATGATACATCAGTACTTCATTGTGTTTGCTCAAATGTAAGAAGGGAATTAAATACCTGTGCAGGTCCTCGATTTTTTTCGACGACCATATACCGCTCGGTTCGACGGTTCTTATATTCTTTATTTTGTTTTACTGAGAATAAGGTTAGAAATACGTTTGGGGTTAGGCATAGTTTTACTGGGGTTAAGTTTAGGTATAGGGTTAGGTTTAACCTAACCTTCTGTCGGCTGTACTCCCAGGGCGGGTTGGTAAAGGGGCGACCGTTCTGGTATAGACTGCATAGTACACACCTTATATTATTACTCTGAGATACACACATGCACAAACAAACTCACAGCACTACTCTCAGCGCGCATGTAGGCCAGCCTTGCTGGGTCTGCTGCATGGTTGCCATGTATTTAAATCAAAGTAATTTATAACTTTGCACTATTGAGCCAGCCAGCCCTTTTTCTCTCTGCCAGTGTTGTGTGTAAAGCCCCGACTCTAGCACCATTATGGGAGAAAAGAGGCAACGCGTTCTGGTGCATCATGTGTGTGACGCGTGTGAAGTCCAACACGTGTGAAGTGTGAGGTTCAACATTGGTGAACTTTTACCGGACGCAAACCAATAGGAAAGACGTGCTGTCATTAACCACACTTGGCAGCCATTCAGCCAACACAACCTACGACAAACAATTAAAGTTTTAAACTACACACTGGAAAACCCAAACAGACAAAAAAGGACCAAAAATAAAAAAGCAGATAAATGTTAATAAAAGTATAACCAATGTATTGTTTGATTGATTGATTGATTGATTTATTGATTGATTTACTTTATTTACTTTATTTATAGAATACTTTATAAGCTCAGATTTTTTACAGGGACCAGTTAAATTGTAGCCACCCGTAGGTGGTCTTTTAGTAGCCTGGCTAAAGCCAGATGTGAATCTGCCGTTGGCAAAAGAAATGTTGCTGACAGGCTAGTCTTTTAGAGCAGTTTTGAAGGAGGATAGTCCGGGTCACACTTTTTTATGACTGTTGGTAAGACATAGAAACATTCTGGTGGCAGTCGAACAAATTTCACCCCATTTTTGTGCCGGAACTGGAATGAGCAGGGGTTAGGTGAGTTATGGGTGTTCTATGAGGCCTGTTATGAATTATCTGCATGCATAAGCATATTGATAACCATGGCAGGACGCAGCAGAGAGGCTGACTGTACGTACACTATGATATGATATGAGATGCACTGTCCATTCTGTTCTTATCATCCAGTTTCCATATCTACTAGGGATGTCATAGATCTACTGTCCTAAACTGTATTCTCTGTGTGTGTAATAAACCTTCAGAATGCATGTCTATACATATCCACCGCGTGTGTCTGACTTGTGTTCTGCGCGCCTCCGACTCACAATGGATCATCACCCACCACCCATATGGAGACTTCCAGAGGCCTTAGAGATGGTCGCCCTTTCATATAATTACAAGGCCTAGTAGTAATCTGACCAGTTTGTTTTGAGACATCTGCAGTTTTGTTTTTAATGCCTTTGCATTACAGATGCAGATCCACGCAAGGACACATCGACACTAACTCTGGGGGAGCCTGGGTTCGACCTGGCAACTTGCGTTTACCATCCAGCCACTCTACCCCTGAGCCGCCACTGTGTAAATATATACAGCTCTGTTTACACCTTTATTTTTATTCCTATTTATATTCAATATGTGTTTATCTTGACTGTTTTGTTCCACTTTTGCTTTGGCAATGCAAACATATGTTTTCTCTTGCAAATAAAGCTCCTTTGAATTGCATTGAATTGAATTAAATTGAGAGAGAGAGAGAGAGAGAGAGAGAGAGAGAGAGACCCCATTGTCAATGGGCCAGGGATCATTGTGGGACAACACACGTTTTGCTGTCATTATAGGACATGTTGTCATCCATGTGACCATGTCCCCATGGGGGGTAGACTAGCATGCCAGCTGAGTCCTCGCTGTTCAAAACGACCCCCTCTCCCCATCTATAAAACACTGAATTGCCGCTAGCCCACCCCTCTGTAAATGGTAAATGGTCTGTTGTACCTTTTACGAGAGTTCATAGTAGCTGCATACAATATGACTGATTATGAGGACTTAACCGCGTTTCTCGGTGACTGGGGGCCGTTTCAGCAGACCGTTTTCTTTCTGTTGTGTCTGAGCATCGTTCCAAACGGCTTTTCGGGTTTGTCCATTGTGTTCCTCGGCGATACGCCGGCTCACAGTTGCCTGATTCCCGCAAACGCCAACCTCACCGACGAATGGAGAAACAGCAGTAT
>OOFJ01112547.1:0-13835 GCA_900323375.1 Benthosema glaciale
GGGGACTCTTACCTCACACAGTCCACAGGCAAATCAGAGCACTTTTTAAGCCAGAAAACCCCAGACCACAGAAAATCTACTGGATATTAAAAGTTCAGGTTTCTTGGGTGCAATTGAGCTCAGAAAACCTTTTTTCTTTTTTTTTTCTTTCTTTTTTTTATGTCACAAACCCTTTAATATATAAAAGGTTGGATAGGCCCAAGTGATGTTGTTTGGTTTTGTTTTGTTTTCTTAAAAGGCTAAGCACTATATTCCAAACACTCATTCCTAGAGTGTTTGTTCAGTAACAGGGCTACCCCTGTCTCTCCAAATCTTAGAAGATTCAGACTCTCAGAAAAAAAAAATTCAGGTAGGTGACACAATTTCAGAGAATTGGGAGAGTTAACATTATTATAGTGTTCCAGTTCCAATTTTATCTGTTTGTTTCTTTGTGTCATCTCAATTTTCCATAGAGATGGGGAGACATGTAGACTCCTGTTACTGAACCAAAACTCTATAGCAATGAGTACGATCAGAATGTAGAGCTATTTTACACTCATTTTATTAAACCAAGGGAAATCCAAGCATTTCCTTTTCTGTAACTGGATTTCAATTTGAAACAGGTCTAATTATTATTAGTATTATTAGTATTATTATTATACAGTTCTGTTCTAGTGGAACAGATTTGATCTCATCATGTAAGTTGGAAAATGTGCATCAGGTTTGTCAAAGGCTAAAATATAAGCTGCATAATTATTCTACATAGGCACATCTTTATAATCTCGATAGTGTGATAGGCATTAATATCAGATGTATTTCACAGTGTTACTACATATCATGGACCAGCAGGATTCAATGGGCGAGAAAATGGAGGCTATGTCTTTGAAACAAGATGCTCATCATGCAGACTTGAAACAATGCATCAAAACTGCAGACTTGAAACAAAGCATCGAAACGCGTAAGTAAACAACATTAAAGTCAAATGGCACATCTCATCCAATATAGTGAGCAGATTCATCATGTTGTGGTTTGCAAACTATATGGCACTTTAAACGGTTTTATAAAGATGATTTAGCCATAATACGTTGGGACGATATTTTGTCCCAGACTTCAGTGGAACGGTTTCTATTACAGTTATTTATTTGTTTATTACATTTTCCATATTATGCTTTGCATATTGACTTTTTCAATGTTAATTACAAAAATATTCCAGAAAGGGATTTTTCTTTTCTGTTCTTCAATCTCATTGATGGTTTTGTCATCACCAGTTAAAAATTCTGAGAGGATTCCCAAAGACATCCGGAAGATCATCCCACAGGATCTGAGCTTTGATTTGCCCATAGAGCCGTTCATGACAACTGACTTCTCGGAAGTCTACAAGGGAGAATACAGGCACTTTCCTGTGGCGATCAAAAAATACCTCTGCGCAAAGCCTGTTATAACAAGGTTTGTAGCACAAACATGTTTTAATTGATCAAATGACAAATGTTTATATGATATGATGTGATAGTATTTATTGTCGGTTCACACTGACAGTTGTCTTGCGACCCAGCAGCCATGTAGGCAGAACACACACATTTGACATACATAGTACAAAGAAGAAAAACAAGATTACATACAAAGACACAAAGACAAGAGAAATGTCCACCGCTTAATACCCCTGGCTAAACAGCTGATTAAGCTTAAAAAGTTGATTGGTGGACAAAGGACCCATTTCGTTTGACTTTATTGTATGCTGCTGGGACACCATGGGCTCGATTTTTGTTGCAACACGCTTCTACCACTATTAGGGCCTTTAGCCTAAGGGAACGGGCGTTCCCCCACTAAAATTGTTATTTTGGTGACCATTCTAAACCCCTCAAACACCTCCGTGACCCGTTACATTATGCATAGGTGTGGTCTGGGCGTTTCAGCAATTCAACCAATCCCTGTGCCACATCCCATTGCCAATTTGCCCGTTATGCCCAGCGTTATATTATTTCAGCCTTACCAATGACCAGTTGCTGCCTGGTGCTGCGCTCCCCCAAGCCTGCAGTTTCCTTTTTTTCCCCCTGCACATGCAGCCCCAAGAACACGTATTGTTGTTTTAATCATATCTCGGTCAGTTTTCGTTAATTTTTTACACTTCAAAGTGCTGTGTGAGGGCGCCTGCTATATAGGTCGTCTCTACGAGACGTTATCAAGCGGATAGTGCTAGTGCTGGCTTCCTCGATGTGCCAAAAAGGTATTAATTTAAAAAACATGGAGACGCAGCTTAATGCTTTTATAGGCTTGGAACAAGGTTACATTACATATAAGACCGGCAACGACTAGACTGGATAGCTTTAAAAGCAAACTCAAGACCCTTCTTTACTATTGCTTTTAGTTGATTCAATTTTTTTTTGTTTTTTTTGTTCTAGCTATTTCCTTGTATTTTTTAATTGGATCTTGCCTCATTTTAATATGCTCTTGATCATCTTTGTTATCTTGTTTTTATTTATTTTTTAATATTGTTTAAAATTTTGTATAAATATCATAGAGTTACTAAATTTTCTTAATTCAATTAACTCTAATAAAATGTAACAAATACATGGGGAGATGCAGCTGGCCTGGGATGGTATTTTTCTATGTAGGCTACTGTATTATTTTCCTAAAGGTGAGGTGATAAAGATATTCATGGTGTTAATCTATGTACTGTGTTATTTTCCGAAAAGCGACGTGTTGACGATATTTGAGAGGGAGATTGAGACCATGATTCGCTACGAATCACCATTCATACTGCGGATGTTTGGGATCTGTATCAAGGGTGCCGATGGTGAGTACTTTTTGAGCAGTGCCTAACCTCTCCATTACGTAGCAATGTGTATGTCTGTATGTATGTGTATGTCTCTGTGTCCGTCCATACCAGAATGAAAAGCTATGTAATTTCTCGACCGTTTCGGACATGGCCTGGCATGCCGGAACCGAGCTTGCCCCCTGCGCGTGTTTCTGGGGGTCTGGAACCCCCCGGGACCCCCCAGGAACACCTAAAGTACCTACAGTGGCCAGTAGAGTACAGCACAGACTAAAGTGGCACAGAGTACACTACATTACAAGCCCTGGCCATGTTCCTGGGGTCAAGACACCCCTAGGGAACCCCCTAGCAGCCAGATATACAGAACATACAGTATACACTACAGTACACTACCCACCCAACTATTGTCAAGCACTGCCAGGAATGACATCCACGTTTGTTGGAACCTAGCTTGTGTATTCTCTTCGGTGTGATGGATTTGTTCCAGCTTAGCATCTCGTTGAGCCATCTCTTGAAACATGGAGAAGTTGGAGACTTCCAGTTTATAGTTGAGAAGCATTATTGAACCCACGTCATCGTCTGGTTTCATGTTTCTACTGAAACAGACTATATAACTCCAATATATTATGAGTTGTCTGTTCTCCCTGCCAGCAGGACTCATAGTCATGGAGTACTGCGAGATGGGAGGTCTGAGGGAGGTTTTGGACAACCGCAGGATTCAACTGGGCTGGAGCGTCAAGGCTCGCATGTGTCTGGATGCGGCGCAGGGCATCTACAGGTGAGTTTCCAGTCTTTGGTAGAGAAAAAACAGCTTCATGTATGTGCGTGCGTGCGTGCGTGCGTGCATGCGTGTGTGTGTGTGTGTGTGTGTGTTATGTATGTAGCGTTGGCGTATGTATGTGTAACGTTCTATGTAACAAGGTGTACAACAATGGAAACATTGTTGTACAGTTTTCTATCTATTAGTGATGCACGATATAACGAGTCAGACATAAATATGCTATATCAGTATCGGATCGGTCAGAATAATCCAGATTATTTTCACAGATATTGATGATGAATAATAATGTGACCCTTAGTGGCTTTGTACTGTTAGTGGGGATCTACCTTCACCAGCAAAACAGTTCAATATAAATATAATATAATAATTAAATATATCGGCCGATGTGACCCTGTAAATAATCAGAGATCGGGTATCCGTAATAATTTCAATATTGTGCATCTCTACTATCTAGCTATTCCTAGTGTACAGGCAGGGTTCAGCCACACCTTTTAAATCTCTCACAAATTGATCTTGTTTCCTCTTAGACTACATCAGTCAGAACAAAAATCTAAAGTCCATGGAGGGATCACCAGCGACAAGTTCATGGTAGCTGAAGGCTACAGAGTTAAGGTATGTCGGAGTTAAATATAAAGCACGTTCCATATTAAGGGGATGTGAAATTATGAATTGTACCTTGATTCATCTTGTTCACTGCTCAATGCATAATGTGATCTTTCAAATGTCACCATTATTATATAATACATTCTTTCGGCTAATTGGCCCTTTGTCTCGTCAATTGACGCCCATTGGTAGCTGTTGCCCTTGGTTGGACAAAAGTCCTCGATCTCTCTGTATACTACCGTTGAAATATTAATGTATATTCAATTCTGGTTTTAAACTTTAAAGGGCTGAAGTGGTCATGATCTAAAGTAACTAGTAAAGTTTGCAAATAGTGGCGTAAAAGTACAGCTGGTTGGTTGGTCAGACAGACACCAATCAGAAGGCTGATAATGGGTCAAACAAGTTTAATATAGTTAGTAAATATCCCTATGTGACTTTTGTTTCAGTCACTCTACCTACACCCTTTTCTGGTAATTATTATTATTATATTGTATTACTATCATTCATTGGCTGTCTGTTTTGTGACCAGCTGGGTGGTTTGGAGCTGGCAGCAACGGAGACGTCCTTGAGGAAGAATACTAGGCCCCAAAAGGGCTCGCTGCGCTACCGGTCACCTGAGCAGCTGGAAACTGTCAACCATTCATACTGCAAGGCATGTGAGATTTACAGGTCAGTCCTCCACAGTAATATATATATATTTTACAAACTAAATAAAATGCATAAAAACAATTCAGGTTCAAAGCATAATCAATGATCTGAAATGATTGAATGAACCAAACACCGTATTGTATTGTTCTTTTCTTTTCCCATGCATGCAGCCTCGGAATGGTCCTGTGGGAAATCGCAACGCGCAAGAGAGCTCTCGCCGGTGTGTGCATCCTGAAAAAAAAACAGTGGTTGACGTAGTATAGACTAGACTGTACCTCACACTTTCTTCACACTCGTGCATATTATAACAGCTTCTCTCATTGCAGATTGTGCCAAACCTCACGACATTTTCAAGAGAGTGTGCGATGAGAAGCGAGTGCTAGAGCCACTTCCTGACGACTGTCCTGAAAAGCTGGCAGCACTGATCAACGACTGTCGTGCGTACGACGATTTCAAAAGGCCAACAGCTGGAGGTAATTGTCTTCTTTTGGACGCAGCAGGTTGAGTGTTATCTGTGTTATCCCATGGAATTACATAGTAGAGTAGACCACGTGGTTCCCAACATTCTTAGCTCGAGACCCAAGAGAAGTTTGATGTCTAATCCCCTGGGACCCAAAAATAGTGAAAATAGTCGATCTACAAGCTCACATGTCCCATCACAACGTGTTGTGATCTTGTAGATCTTATTTTCACTACTTCTACACAAATACTAAGTCATTATATACATATCCTTTTTATGGAATTCTTTTGGGGGGGAAAAAAGGTGGAAGAAAAGGTTTCTTTAGATTTTTACTTTTTTTATGAAACATGTAATTTTGGGGGGATTCTTTTGGAATAATAATAATACGCCTAATGAAAATGTAGGAAAACAAGAACTAAAGTACTCTAAATATTGGTTCTGCGATCCACTGTTTGGGAGTCGAGTAGACAATGTGAAAAGCAAGAGAGGAGAACCTGGCCGTGCCTATAATCTCAGGTATGATCTGAATGTGAAAACTCTTCAAACTCAGCCCTGAGGCAAACTATTCTCTCAGCCACGGTAGTCTCGTGAGCCAGGCTGTTGTAGCCAGGCTACAGAGTGCTCCACACCCCGCCACTCTTCTCACATACTGTCTACAGATCACGCTATATTATGTAATTTAAAATGTATGTATATTTGTATGCTAAAAAGCCATATTTTCCCACTCCGGTCAGAATCTAAGGCCTGATTTACACTGCCAGCCAAATCTAGCCTGAATGTAGCCTGAATCAGATCTGTGTCACTTCAAGATAGAAATCCGATTTGCTTATAAGTCTAAATGCAGGCTGAAAAGGTTATTGGAATTCAATTCAGAAGGGGGGTTAAATGCAAACCGGGTAGGATGTGAAATTACGTCAGACTTTGGCGCTCCTGTCACTTTGGGGGATGTCTCAGTACAAATAAACTTCTTGAAATCAGAAAAAAGGCTGTTTAGGAGGACATTTCTTGCGGAAGGGTAGAGAATGGCTTCACACGGTCCTATTTGCAATGTCAGATTGTTGTTGGTTACCATGGTAACCAAAGCAGATATGTCAACGCATCATGGTTTTGAGTTGAGTTGTTAAAATCAGTCTGAACGCACAGATCAGATCTGGTCACTTGCAAACGGTAGTGTGAATGGACGGGCCAAAAGATTGGATTTGAGAAAAACAAATCAGATTTGAATCGGATTTGACTTCATGTGACTGCAGTCTAAATCAGGCCTAACTCTGGCCTAACTGGTGCTCACATTGAAGACTGGCTATTTGGCTATTTACTATTTAGCATAGCATGCATGCATTATATATATTACATTATCTAGCGTGATCTGTAGACAGTGAGAGGAGAGACGGGGCGTGGTGGATCGCTCTGTAGCCGGGGGACACAGGTGGGGAGTTCGATTCTGAAGGGGAGTGGAAAAATGATACGATACCTGTTTGTTTACTCACTACAGGCCGGAAATGCCAAGTGTCAAAATGCATTAAATTAAACAGTTTATTATTTTTGTTTCACATCTATATCACCAGATCAGAGAGTGTTAGAGAGGCAGGGGCTGAAAATCCCGTAAGAGGGCACTTTTGGACAAAAATAGCAAAAATAGCAGATCTACAAGCTCACAACACGTCGCAGCACGTCAACACATCGTACGCATCGTGTTGTGAGCTTGTAGAAAAGCTATTTCCTGGGCGCAACCCAGTACTCTTTATCTACTGGAGGTGCGGTGTGCGACATGGATTTCGAAACAAAATTAGTTCAGTGCAAAATGCTGCGTTCAAAGTTCAGGAGACTTCGTAAAAAAAAGCAATTCTCCTGAATGCTGCCTTCCAGTATGGCATGGAAGGAGTGGCATTTTGCATTTCTTTCACTGTAGTAAATGCTGCATTCGTGGTCTGGAGTTGTTTTACAGACGGGTAAAAGGGCAGGGGCTGAAGCCCCCTTTGATGTCTATGTGTGCACGTCCCTGCACCAGATGTATTATCTCTCTAACCTTATTGGTCACTGTCTGCCTTTTTGGTGTGGTCGTAATTTCGTAAACATCCCAAAAGATAAATGATATTTATTCATCTCTGTGCTGCAGTGTTGGTGGACCATCTCTGCAAGTTGGTGGCGCAGATGAAGGTGGTGTATGCTGCCGACGGAGGTTCTCAGGATTAAGAAGGAACAGCATTATGGTGTTTATGCATGGATGTATAATGTACCATGTTTTACTGTTCAGGACCACTCCATTTTAAACAAATCTTAAGGCAATACAGTATTTTCTCTCGATGGACACAGCCCATCAAATTAGATGTGGATTCAATACCATCAATGGAAAAACAATGAACAGGGGTTGAATTATGTTCAGGACATGATTATTGATTGATTGATTGATTGAATACTTTATTAGTCAGACATGTAAACAGCAATGTGGTACAGTAAGACATCAAGGCTAAAAGGATAACACAAAAAAGCCCTGGTTTCCATTGTGGTCCTATTCAACTAATCGACATAATAGTATATATATATATATAATTTATTATATAATTATTATTATATAATATAATAATATATATATCATTTACACAATACTACATGTCATCAACCAATACAAACACTATAATATGTTAGTCCGGCAGTCGAGCTGTACGGGTGAGAAACTTGGTATGTAGTCTTTTTTTATTGGCCTAAAATATTGTCTATATACATACCTTCATGAATACACTTGCTGACCGGCTGTCGGTATTGAGCAATTTTTTTATATGGGTTTCTTGCGACCCTCCCATTATAATCCTATGGGAGGCAAAAATGTCAAACTTTCCTTTTGCTTTAAGTTCATGATTGTGAATCCATTCCAAGCATTAGTTTTGCACACAAAAAACACTCCTTGGGCGAAAACCAGCCATAGCTACTTGCCCAGAATGTGCTGACCTCATCACATTTGTGATGACATCATCACATTTGTGATGACATCATCACATTTGTCATGACTTCTATGGCTGTTTTTAGCCCAAAAACAGCCATGGTCTCCTGATAGATGTCTTTCAGGCCAGTTTTGAAACCAGTATTTCTATGGATGTAGCGGCCACATATCGGTATCGGCCGATGGTTGCTGTCATCGGTCAATATCAGTATTGGCAAATAAAACTGAGAGTTCCACTGGCAGTAGGCCAGTAGCCCATATCTATCTATCTGTTGTTGATGAGCATACATTTTGCACTGACTATGTTGTTGTGTTTGTTATCTGTCGTATACCAAGCTATAGATTCTGAACATATATTTTTTGTATTGAAGATGTATTTGTTTTCCTGGCACAAAAGGGGGAAATAAAAATAACAAAAGTAAATATATATATCAGTATCAGTATCGACTATTGGCTAAATTGTTATTTTAAACATCGGTATGGGGCTATCGGCCAAGATGTTTCACATCCTTTAATATGGTGTCAGGGCGTTCCACAATTCTACATTTGGGTGGTAGCATTGTCACTCCCTATTGGTGTTGTGGCTGTGGGTGTCACCGAGTCACTTTGGAGAAGTGGTTCGACAGGTATGACTGTCCCGAGAATTATTTCGGGGGGTACTGTTACTGTATAACAATGACTCTTCTCTGCTGTTGTTCTCTGTATATCTGTTGTTGATGTCATTGTGTAAATGAACCTCATTATTAATAAAGGTGCCATCATGCCCACGTGAATTGTGAGTGCTCTCTGACATCTTAAAAAAAAGAAAAGAAAAGAAAAGAAAGGAAAAAAAGTACAATTTTGAGGCACTTTTACTTTCTTTTAGTTATTTTACTTCTACTCCACTATGTACATTTCAGAAACAAATATTGTACATTCCACTACAGTTATTTGAAAACTTTAGTTATAAGTTATTAAGCTACTTTGTAGATTCTGGTTATTATTAGCATACAAAGCAACATACATTAAGTTAAGTATATGCACAGGTGCAATGCAAGCAGTGGAATATAACAACAACACAATAATACTACATTTTATGAAATTGGAAGGATAGGCTACTGTCCTGAAACTAATAGCTATGAATCCCAACAGTGGCCTCGTGCAGGTTATAAGCAGTTCATGAATCATTAGTAGCCTAGTTAGTATGTTGTTGGCACAGTAACACATTGAACCATACATGCTACAATGCTGCAGGTGCAAATAGATTCGGGTTTGATTGATTTAAATTTGTATTCAGTTTGTAGAATTAAATTAGAATTAAGAAACAGAAGAAGTAGAATTGTAGAAGTAAATGGGTAGGCCTACAGTTAAGGGAAAGTACGGGTCAATACAAAATAAATCTGCAAAGAGGGTAATACTAGAAAAAGCACTAAGATTTAATTGTTTACATATCCATTTAGAGATTAGAAGATGCTGAATAACCCCTTATGTAGCATTTCAAGTTTCAACTCCTAATGATACAACGCCTGCACGTTTACTTTAGAGAGGGAAAAAAAGAAACATTAAATAACAAATAATGAAGCAACCGTTGGCCATGTAGCCTGACACTCAGTCTGAATTATCATTTCGCTTCACTTCATTATTCGCCAGAAGAAAAAAAAAAAAAAGTGGTATTTTTAAGGTGGCGATTCTGGGCTGGAGCCAGGCTATTGGCCATGTTGAGTTCCACCAAAACAATATCAAATGTAAGCAAACAAGCAAACATACAAGAGAAAACACCAATACAAAATAAAACAAACACAACAAGTCAGAGTATTAGCCTCCAGGTAAAAAAAATAAATAATAGATTCTTTAATAATTAATTGAATTGACATAATGGCCCACACAACGTACTCCAGCATAGTAGGGGGCGGTAATGCCCATAATGTCGGTTGGCGGCCGCCACAAATGGAACAGACAGAAGCAGTGTTGCCATGTCTGCTTATAGGCGACTTTGTGGTTGTTTTCTGCAAAGTTGCTGCTTTGTAAATATTGGTGGTTGAAGGTTTGATTGACTGATTGAAACTTTTATACACTTTTATACTTTTATACACAGTTAACTGACTGTTAACTGTGAGTGGGACTGTTAACTGTGAGTGGGACCCTATGAGTGGGACGACACCATAAAGCATTTCTACTTGTTTACAATAGGGCCCACCATGTTCATTTCATCAAAACAATTAGAGACGTACAAACATTCACTTCTTAGCCAAAAGCAGGAAATCATAGTGGAGGTAAAAGGGAAAAGAGAAATATACAATGAGGGGTGGTTACGGCCCAAATGGCTATCTGGTTAATCAAAAAGGTACCCCTAACTTAAACCCTAAAACAAAAATACAATTCTAAACCCTAATTAAACTAACTAACAAAAAATACATTAAAGATGAGAAATGAAAGAGCCTAGCACCCTTACGTTGGTGTTAGGTGGCGCTTAGGCTACATTTCGGATTTAAGGTATTTTATAATAATAATGAAGGTTTACAGGAGATAACTTAGAATCAATATTATATTATAAGAATAGGTATATAAATAATAGGAGCAACAAAGTTAACTTAAATGGCTGGCAAACAAAAGGAACAAACAAACTAAGGCATAATAACTTACGGCCCAAACACAAAGGAACTCAAAGGAACAAACACAAAAGAAAAAGGCAGGCTATGAGCAGAGGGACGAGGGATCGAGTCTCCGCTGCAATAATGCTGTCGTCCCCATTGGAGTCCAAGTTCAACTGAGCTTGTTGATTCAGCTTTTCCCAGGTGTAAAGATAGTTTGTTATCAGCGAGCCAGGTGCAGATATACTACCGAGTTCAGAGCTGAGGGCCTTTTCGACCTGCAGTCTGTTCCTGTCCGAGACCAGCAGAGCAGAGTCATCTGCAAACAGGAACAAGTTGCATTCACAGGCTGATGTCATGTCGTTTACATATTTTGGAACAGTAAAGGCCCTAGTATACTTCCTTGTGGAATGCGTAATTTTTTTGTGGCAAGATACTTTTCAACCTGTTCAGGCTGTTCATATACAATTTTTTCCATCATCTTCGAGACGGAGCTTAGACTAGAAATAGGGTGGTAGTTGCCGGGGTCTAATTTGCTCCCTTTCTTGTGCAGGGGGGTTACTTTGACCAGTTTGAAATCTGAAAGGGTTGCAGCATTTTTGGGGTAGGCTATTTGTCAATTGTCTACAGGCCCACATCTGAAAATATGTGGGTCAACAATAATGCCAGGGACAAGATCAATCAATCAATCAATCAATCAATCAATCAATCAATCAATCAATCAATCAATCAATCAATCAATCAATCAATCAATCAATCAATCAATCAACCAATCAATCAATCAATCAATCAATCCTATAGTCGCTTCTTTTGGGCTTGTTTTCATCAGAGCCATCTGTTGCTTGTTTCTCTTCTCTCGCAAAAACCTGGCAACGGCGGACAGAAGTTCCGCAACAGAACAGATTGAACAGAAGAAGAAGAAGCGTGGCGCGGGCAGATTCGAGCGTATTTCTGTCTCTAAATTCACTCACATCTAATGAACTTTTAACTCTTATTAAATTAAATTAACCGCAATCAGTCATCAATCAAACCGTGTATTAAAAGAATCAAGCCGCCGACGAAACACCTCACAGAGTCATGATGACGTCGCGGTTGAACCGCTACGGTTAAGAAGAAAAATAAACAAGGTAAAGGTTTGTTTTGGGTCTGTTAGCCTCGTTAGCAATGAATGCTAACGCCAATAATAACATTACGCAATTAAATCATTTGTTTTAACGTTAACGTCCCATATCGTCACGTCACAGTAATAACACTATACGCCGGGAGTCGAATTATTAATATTGCTTAGATAATAAGGTTTGGGAGCCAGCAGGAGGAGTGAGCTAACGTTAGGTTTAGCTAGCCTAGTAGCCATTAGCTTACTAGCCCTGGTCCAGTACTTACAGTTACAGCGAGTCTCTCATTCGCTGTAGGCTGTAAGCACTGGACCAGACCAGGGCTAATAGATTACAATTCAATTCAATTTCAATTCAAAGGAGCTTTATTGGCATGAGAAAACAAACGTTTACATTGCCAAAGCATGTGTCACAAATACAATACATAAAAACAGTTCAAAATGGGGAAAGTATATACAGTTGGAGGGGGTACAGCGTTTTGTAAACAGAGTTATGTCACATTGCATTGTTATGTACATGTTGGGGACAAATAGCAGCATTTTTCCTAAAAGATTACATGGCTCTGCCCCATAGGCCCAGCTGATTAAAAAGGACAGATCAACAAAGCTCTAAGCGCGTCGCGATGCGACGCGTTGAGAGCTTGTTGATCTGTCCTTGGAGCAGTCTGTCCATTTTTAGCTGGTTGCATAACTGGACTTTTCACATAAGGGTGAAACCGCCTGTCAAAATGTGACTTTTGTGAATATTACATTTCCTGTTTAATCAAGTGCTGGAGAGTATAGTGCTGCACCGGCCACGATTAATCGAAAAAGGATTGCGATTTAAGATTCAGACGCCCATGGGATCTCATTTCTAAATTTGAGCAAGAATCGTGCAGCACAAGAGAGAGACTTTATGAGACGTTTAAGTCAAGGTATTTGATGTCTGTTTAAAGCCACAGTACTTGTTGTTGTAGTAATGTTCAACTACAGACCATGCCAATGACAATATCTTCATGAAAAAAATTGAGAATCGTGTGATAATCGTGATCTTAATTCTTATGGAGAAAAATCAAGATTCACATTTAAGCAAGAATCGTGCAGCACTACTGGTGAGACGAGGGAGAGATGCCTGTTACTGAACAAACACTCTTCCCGAATATAAAGCAATTTAACGCTTCCCTTCCTTTACCTGTTGCAGTGCACCCCAAATAATTGAAGATGTTATCTCTCACCTGACCATAATGCTGCGTTCCCACGAGGCATATGCAAAGATCACAGCATATTAGCATAAGTGTTGCTCACACAGTCGTTGACGTTATCAAGCGTGTGTCCGGTGGGGGAGATTGAGGGACATTATTTATATATATGAATTGGCTAGAAGAAGACACCACAAGTTTTTGTCAGTATCTTTGTGGCTTTACAACTGGAAGTTGAACACAGCTCAGCTTTGTAGCTTTTGCAGCAGCTCCAAACATCCGATTTGCTTGGTAGCTTCACGTCGCTGGCTTCCATCGACAATAGCGAGTTTAAGATTGCTCGACCGCCCGACATGCAACGTCACCGGAGAATGGCTCGGGGCTCGTGGCCGTCGGAGCCTGTCCTGCGACGGCAGAACACAGCTTTTGGCGTCTTGTTGACAACGTCGACGAGGCTCGACGACAGGGAAGGTGCATATAGACGTGTCTAGTGACGCCAGTGGAAGGGGTGGCGCCCCGTCGGCGTCGGCTGTTTTCGTAACTATTTGGGCTTCTGTGGTGACTGCGTCGGAGCACTTCCTACTTCCTCGTCGCGTCGAAGTCGCAGGGAGGGTGATCTTAAACTTGCTAGTGAATGGTAGACTGTATCTTTGCATCTGCCCGTGTGAACTCACCATAACAATGTCCCTCTATGAGCAGATGGAGGCCATGGAGGTGGACATTGTCCAGCAGGTGGACGGTCCCAGTGCCGGGGTGGCCCCCCAGCCAGATGTGGGGGCGGCGGCAGCAGC
>OOFJ01112548.1:1339-16693 GCA_900323375.1 Benthosema glaciale
TAGTGGATATAAAATATTATTACTGAAAATAGCCGATCTACAAGCTCAAAATGGGCAGTAATGGGATGCATTGTGAGATTGTACATTGGCTATTTTCAAAGTATAAAATGGGATTAAAGTCGTATAAATGTTCCATATTTTGCTGTGGACTGCTTGGAACATCCTCAAGGACCCCTTGAAGGTCCCCAGACCACACTTTGACCATCTTGCAGAGGGCGCTGTTTTCCCTTTTTGTTTTCAGATTGCACTTAAGAACAAAAAATGGCACCCTAAGAGTGCTCCACAGTGTGCGTAGATTCTGTTCTTACCTACTAACAAATCACAGCTAATAAAACATTGAGGCATCCCAAAATGTTCTTAAAAACGTCTTAAGTGGGCCTAAGAACAAATTTCATCTTAAGAACTTCTTAAGAACGGTTGGCGCATGAGGCCCAATGTTTGTGTTCACACAAAGCCGGAAAGCTGGGTATACCGTAGGAGGGGCTAATGCCCACCAAAAAATATTGAACCAATTATGGAAAGTATTGAGTAATTAAAGAGTAAAAGCTCTTTAATTCCATTGGACCCTCAAACTGTCTGCTAAAAAAGCTAACTCCACCATATCATGCAAGTAATTGATAGTCACTCACAACACCAACTTTGACGAGGCAGTATTGCTTTGTTTTGTGTTGTTTTATGTTGTACATTTTCAGTCTTCCTGACAGCAGAGATATGCATTAAATGCAATGTTTTATTGTATCATACACATTTTAGGTTGAAAGTTGTCCTCCTCTAGCCCCTCTAAACCTGCTGGCTGATTACTTTATCACAATGCACCTTTCTCATTCACTGCACAATAATATACTACATTTCTTCAAAAGGATTGCAAAAACATCAGCCTATATACACAGTTCTATAGGTCACTAGAAAAAGTTGTCAGGCCTTTTGTCCTCCCTGCCTTTGATAATGCAGCTGTGTGTGTCTGCAACTCTGCATGTCTGCGAGACTGCGTGCGTGCATGCATGTGTGCATGTGCGTGTAGCCTATACATGCTGTATAAATAATTGAGACGTAAACATTTAGGCCTACCTATTTTTTCAAGTTCAAGTTGAATTAGATTTTTCTTTTCTTTTATATTAATTTATAAAATAGCCATCGAAATTATATTTAAGGCCTCAGATCATCATCAGTTCTTATAAAGGCATTAGGTTAGTGTTGATCTGTGCATATGGGCCTTAATATGGGCCTTAAATTAGTGCAATATCCCATATAAATATTAATAATAATATTATTAATATTTATGGCTATATTATAGCCTATTAAACTGTGTGCACACCATAGTTATAAAGGAAGTGCATACTCACTCACTCACCTGTGTATATGCAGGGTGGATGTGACAGAAACACAGGGCCATGACGACAATAACTGGTGACGCAAACATTTTCTAAATCCCAATCTCAAGAATAAAGATGCTGTTTAAATTCAGTCCTCAGCCCGTGCCGTGAATTCCCACTGGTAAAAACACCTTTATGAAGATATTAGAGTTGAGAGAACGGATAGTGCTTATAGTCCCTGAGTGGAAAGCCTGTTAAAGGCGAATACTGCTGCGGAATGTTGGCTTTACCCCTGGAGAGCCAATCAGGGAAGGGGACTTGAGAAAAATATTTAGGCTACCGCATTATTGCCCCTTTTAACTTTTTTTCCCTCTCTTTTCCTCTCTCTCTCTCTTTCTCTCTCTCTCTCTCTCTCTCTCTCTCTCTTTTTAGACATTACATTCACTTCATGATTCATTCACACAGTAATTCACATCAAAAGCTGCTTATAGGGTAGAATTTGACTTTGGTGGAAGCATGGAACCACAGGTGGCATTATTAGCCTACTACTACTATATGGTTCACATGACGCTCGTATGACAGTCATGTTCAGGGCTATTATAGCCTACTGGCTCTACACATGATACGGCTACGGCAGGGGCAGGCAACCTTAGGCACGGGGGCCAACATTGGCAAAAGGAAGGGTGATCACTGGCACACTAGCAGAGAGTGATAAGGGCATGAGATAATGATCATTACATCCCAATGTGAAAGAAACTTACTATTTCCAAGGTTATATGTGTATCCTGTATGGACAATCAAAATCAAATGGAAATATTACATTTTGATGTGGTGTTATAATTATATATGGCACATATGGCACAAAAGGTTGCAGACCCCTGGGCTATGGAACATTGTAACAGCACATGCAAAGTTGTATCGCTGTGTTTGGCATATAATTTCAATTTAAAAAGCAAAACAAATCTCCCACGCCAATAATCTCTGTAATAAACTGATTTGAAGTCAATATGAGAGTGCATGCATGTTAGTAGGCTTCATATGTTCCTTTCCACAGATAGAGAAGCTGTGCCCTCTGCAGGAATATGTGCAACCATGCATGCGTGTTTTCAGAGTTGAGACTTTGGGTCGAATGGGGATAAGCCAGGGGGTTGCCTTTGTGTGACTCACACTGCGCCGACAGAGCTGTGTTATCATATCAAGCAGGTCAATAGTGTAAAACTGTAAAAGTTTAACTGATGTGAGTAATCTTTGCTGCTACCACCTTGCACGGGACAGAGGAAGGCTTGCATGGAGGGCCCTGAACGGCATGACCAGTGTCTGGAACTCCAACGTCCCCGTCAAATCAAACTCAGCTTATTCTACGCAACGGTGGAGTCTGTTCTTCTATACGGCAGCTGTGAATGCTGGACCCTGAAGCCAACCCTGCAGAAGTCTCCAGATGGGTGCTGCGGTTACTCCATGTTGTGTGCAGTTTTGTTATTTGATTAATTCGAATATATCTGTAAACACTAAATAAAAAGTTGAGAAAAAAACAAAACAAAAAAAATGTTACCAACAAGATTCTGTATGAAGTAATACCAAGGGTGAGCCAGCAAATAGCAACCAGGAGAATGAGACTAGCAGGACACTGCCAAAGATATCAAGAACTGCCAGCCAGCAACTTGGTGCTGCAGGAAGTTCTGGGCATTAATCACGAGGACTACAGTGCTGTCACTATGTATACAAGCAATGTGCACTGCGAGTAGGGAAACACACCGGGGGGTGTGGCACACAAAATGTGCCAAAAAGTGCCACACCCACCCTCTTAATAATAACATAATAACAATTTTCTCTGCGGCCCCGCCGCGTAATAACGAGCGCCCGTGTGTGCGTCCTCACAAGCGGCGGAAGTAGCCAATGACTGGAAGCGACGATGGAGGGCTCATCTGACATAGCCTGGAAAACAGCCCAAACTGCCACAGGAAAAAAAAAACCTGGGCAGATTGGGTCTGGCACTCCTCAGTTTGAATTATATTTCCCTCAGCCCAAAATTGTGATGGACCAATCAGAGCCCACTATTCAAAGTGAGACTTTTTTACTGTGGACTTTGGAATCTGTTTGAAACTGCCCCTCGGAAATAAAATCTCAACACAGAAGTTCCAGACTAATATCTACGCAGTGATATTAGTCTGGTCCATGACAGGCTACATCTGACACTGACCAGGAGGCTGCTGCTGATGTGTGAGTTAGACATTAGGTTGGTGAGGCAATGCAAGTGGTTGGGGACTCAGGAGTCAGTCAGGCAGAGGTGTGGAGTTCAATGCTGAGCAGTGAGCATGCAGCAGCCAGACACTTTGAAATGTGTGCAGTCCCTAGATGGACACAGCTCAAAGGATTCAGAGGAAGCTCTTGCTTTGGGCGTTGCTTTGAGCTCGTTGACAATGTGGAGGCAAGGCAAAATCTCACCAAGATGCGAGGGGATCTTTGGATTTAGACATCAGAGTCATGAGGTCCTTCATGCAAGGTCCTGTGCCTGCAAGGTCAGTGAGCACCCGACTAAAATATTAGAAATAAAGAACTGTGGCCTCTCTCCACTGTTTACATTTTGTCATTGGCACTCACGACCAGGAAAAAAATAATCATTACAATAATGAAACACTGCATATTTCAGGTTCTTGTGCCTTTTTGGCCTATGGCACTCCTTACCAAAAGTGTGGGGTAAACACATTGGATTTGTCAAAATTAACAAAAATTAAAAAGCCAACATGCAAATCTCCTATATACCCAGTAGCTTATAGCCACAATCTGAACAAATACATGGCAGGACAGTGTCTGATCTATAACCCCAAGTTATACAAGCATAAACACTGCCTGATGCAGGTTTAATGCCAACAACTAATAAAAGATGCCAAGCACTAAAAAGAAAAAGAAAACATGATCAAAACCATGCAGATCAACCTGTAATTGGAATATTGTTTTGGCATTCCCTGAAACATGCATGGATCATTTTACCCAGTTCTTCCCTACACAAGAAGCCAAGAAAGAATGAAATGTCTGTGAAATTAAATCTGTGTGCATAGAGATTGGCACAGGCTAAATGTATGCAATTTACATTTATAATTTAGCAATTTATTAGATTTATAATATAACATTTTATTTAGATGTAGCACTATGACAATGTATATGCATAGCTTCACAGCACATACTGTTAGATTAGGTTTTTAACTTGCTTATGATTCTTGATGACTATTTCTGTATTTGATGCATTATGTTCTTGCTTACTGTAAGTCACTCTGGGTTAAGAGCGTCTGCTAAATGCCTAAATTGTAATTGTAAATTGAGATAGCATGAGCTAGGGTTAATTTTGACAACATACTTTATCATCTACGGCAGCTCTAAAGCAAAAACAGTTGTTGCTTTATTTAGACATGAAACTGAGGGCAACTGAGGGGAGCATGGAGCAGGCCTCCAGCTGAAATCACGTGTGGATGATGCACTATCCAGACACCAGACTTTGCTTTTCTTTAAAGTTATTTGAATGAAACTCACACAACCAATAATCTCCCTCATCCTGCTGTTTGTTTGAAGTCATCTCCAGTCTCTCTGAATCAAATGATGACTCACAGTGAGTCATGCATGCTTCCACACTCTGGGGCCATCATCATACTGTCACACAAACTAAACAGACCTCTACCGATGCCATCCTTGCCTTTTCATACTCACACCATCACGCGACACAAACAATAGTAATAGTCCTTCACTATCCCTTCATTTCTGCTAGTCTGCCTGCTGCCCTGCTCCACGGAGCCATGAAAGATGATTTTTGTCATTGCCTATAATTCAGTTACAATCTAACTCCACGTAGCCCTGCCAGCCTGCCTAGTAGCCCATCCTGTCCAGTGTCCTGTGCTGTATTGTCTTCTGATTTTTTTGTGTGCTTCATTTGGACAGCAGGCCTGGCTAAATCCCTCTGAATGAGGTCCCCCAACACACAACAATGAGCTATCACAACAACACACACTCGCATTATGCAACACAATCAAACCACATTATTTCACTAAACTCAGCAATGATTAATAAGCTATAACTTGTCATCACTGACTGGCACCATAGGCATTATTGTTACTACAGTTACTATGAAAACCCGTCAGCGGTGTGCATGTCACGTCATGCCTCCATATATGGTCACACCTCATGTCACGACACACTCCATATATGGCTGTTTCGATATGTCGATCTGACATCATCGATATGTCGATCTCGACGATCTGACATATGTCGATCTGTCACTCGTGCTTCTCAACGGTGCTGTATTAAGAAGCTGAACATATAAATGTGCTATAATAGGCACAGGCCTGTAGGGTTTTGTACTGCTCTTTTCTTAATGAAATGATAACTCCCTTGAGAAAGGCTATAATATTGTTTCGTTTCACTGAAGAAACGTACCTGCCGGATATATAGGCAAAAAATAAGGGGGAAAAAAAGAAAAGAAATACAAAGAGCAAAAACAACACCTCACTTTCATTTAAATGTAGCTAAATCATGAAGTTAAAGTTCTAAAGCTAAAGAGATTAGGCAATTTGGCAGAGAATAGGAGGTGGGGCAGGGAGGAGGCACTGACAAGAGATAAGACGCACTTACAGGCTATAGTTTGAGCAGCTGTTTAGTTGAACCATGGCTTCTCTGAGTGGTCCCCGCCGGTGTTTGCGTCTGTTGGTAGTCGCATCATGTCTGCTGCTGGTCCCGCCGTTCATCAACGCAAACCGGATTATTGTCGAAAAGGCGCACAACATGAAGCCACCTGCTAGCGGTAAGGAAATCAGGTCCGACAGCGGATATCCGATGCAACGCGCTAATCATCATGTATATGTAACAATTAACAAACCATAGAAATTGAAAGGAAGAGGATTTATAGCTAAAGTCTGAGAAAGTTAAGTAGCTATAGTGGAAATGACTCACTTTGCCATCGTCAAAGTAAATCCTATAAAGTTTGAGGTCTGTCCTATAGCTCTGCTCCATAGCTCCACCGCTTCTCTATGATTCTGCCTTTCAGTAGTGGAGCTATAGACCAGAGCTAGTCCTACTCCTGTCCTGTCCTGTCATCAAAATCTCATTGAACTTTCAAGTTTTCAGTCAAAACCTTGTTTTTTTCTCTCCATGTGCCCATGTTTAAACTTTACTCTGGAGATTTGTATAGTCGTTATTACAACAGTGTCATTTTGTCCTTTTCTTATAGGGGTTTAAAGATTGTCAAATCAGATTTTAGTATACATTCTTATTCAATTTAAGCCCAACACAGTCATAGGCTATGCACACAAGCTTGCATAGCCTACAAGCTTGTGATGCTGAGGCTTCAGTACACTCCCTTTTGGTAAAAAACAAAAACAAAAAACTAGGCTACTTAAGATATAAGGTGCATTTATTTAAATTACCAATAAACTTGAACTTGAAATGTGCACGTCTGCTGGTGTGCATGCACACACGCACACACCGGCCCACAATTTGCATTTTGTTGCCATGGGGATTCATTGAAGTGGTCAAGTAACTGAACGTCTTCTATTCTGTTCTATTCCAGGGCTTGGGGTGAAGGAGCGCTCCCAGATTGTTGCTCAGCACAATAGACTCCGTAGCCGGGTTGAACCCATGGCAGCTAACATGCAAAAAATGGTTAGTAGGCTAGCCTTTCTTCAACATGCGTGTGTGCACGTCCGTGTGCAGGTGTGTGCGTGCGTGCGTGCGTGTGTGCGTGCGTGCGTGCGTGTGTATGTGTGTCTGTGTGTGCACGCGCGCACACTGTATTCATGAGATAAAATATCTTCTCCAGCAGGCTCTCAATCACTCCTTTCCAAAATAGTGACAAGGAAAGCAGTGTTTTTGTCTGTCCTGCATGGACATGCTATCCCTGTTGACATGCAAGCTACTGTAGTCTGTCTGGCTGGTGAAACACATGCACCACTGAGTTTACTGACTGACCAAGGTCACATGAAACAGCCCAACCAGAAACTGCCTTATCTCTTCTTTCCCATGCCAGGGTCCTCCTTCTCGCTTTGTTGCATTTCTGTGTTAATAAAGGAACTTAAGAAAGAGACACAGGCAGATGGGTGGACAAAGGACCTCCTGGCAATTATGACTTTTACAAACGAAACACATCTCACTTAAGAGTGTATAAACAAAAGCCAGGCAGTTTTAGAGGCACGCAGTCACACACATTTTTAGGAAGAACAGCCACTTTGTCTCAAACAAGTAGGCTAAAGTATGGCTGAAAGGGGTTCCTCTTGGGGTGTAATGATGATAGCCCAAGAGTGTGAAACAGTATAGGCGACAGTGGTATTATGGACTGTTTGTTCTGCTGTGCAGCAGTCCGGCTGATAATGTGTCAGGCTAATAATGCTGCCAGGTGCAAAAACACTGCTGCTTTGGGAAACGAACCACACAGATCACTTTTAATTACCTATATGATGATGATTTGAGAGATTTCTGTCTTGAATAATGGAGTCTGAATGAAAGTGGGTTTACACATTTAGCTCACTTTTCCAATGAGTAGAATAAATGTAATTCCTATATCACCAACAATGGCAAGAAGTAGCACCTAGACAATGTGCTATATATACGACACGTGAAGCTTACCGTAATCATCTAGCCTACTGTATAAATGTGCAGTATATTAAATATACTGTATGAAGTACCACATAAGTTGAGAGCACAATCTACTAACCTGTAGGCATACTTTGGTTAGACATAGCATTGGTCAGACATGCGTTTTACCCCATGGGAGGGTTAGGGTTAGAGATAGGTTGTAGTTATCTGGGAGTGCCCTTGCTGCGGGTTACAAATCACCTGTGCTGCGGGTTACAAATCACCTGTGGCTTCCTGTGAGGTTAGGGTTATAGGCTAGGGTTTCGGATAGTGTGGTTGGACTAACGGGAGGTTGGACCAATGCCACCCTCCTATCCAGTGTAGGTGTTGGGGTGGCAGTGGCTCAGGAGGTATAGAGTGGCCACATGAAAGGTGTCCGGTTCCCACTGTGTTACTGTCACAGTCGCCCTGATCCTCAAACTTCTCCTGACGAGCACGTTGGTGCTGTGCATGGTTTCCTCTGCCATTGGCGTGTGAATGTAATGCACATTGAAAAGTACTTTGGGCAAAGGGGTTTGAGCAATACATTGGAAAAATACAAAACAAATTGAACCAAACCAACTTCAGTTTTGATGTGCAACACAGCAAGTGCTGATCTGGATAAAAACCCAGGAAGTACTGTAGGCACGTAGCTATGTGGTCAGCACATACCAGTAAGCTCTGACTCACTTATTATGGGTATACAGGCCTATGGACCTTATTTTAATACATTAACTGATTAAAAAAGGAAATGAGAAAACAGGCACTGGAGACTCCTGATAATGTGGACCATTTTATCGTTCTCCAAATCACCGCTGCCTATAAATAAAATCCAGGCAGAAAGCTGTCTGTATCTGATCACAACTTTTTTCTCTAGCTAGCACACTTATCTCTCTTACTTGCATTTGATTATTACCAGAGGTAACTGGATTATGGTACTCACAACACTGACTAATGTACTGTGTATCCTGTGGGCCTATAATTCAAATAGTGTGCCAGTGCCGCAGCCATGGGCCATGCTGTCATTTCTCATAGATTACATCCTGCATGGCCTTACAGGCCGGGCTCCTTTCTTCGACTGCTCCTTAGCTTCAAAGAGCTGTTAAACTGATAAGATGGTAATGAGAAAAAGAGGACCAGAATGAACGTTCTGCATTCACAGCTGCGGTGTTAGAGGTATTTTTTTTCTTCTGTGAAATCCCTCTGAGGACCTTTCAGATGTGCTGAAGAGGTATATTAAATAGCTTTGCTGATAAATGGTATGAAGGCTAAGGGGCTTTAGCTGCATTTGTGATTATCTAAAGTAATTCTTTCTTTCCGTAAGTGGTGTGGTAGAATTGAGATTGTACAATCCTTTCAGGCTTAGTTTCCTTCCTTCCATTCTGCCAATGGTTTTCAATGGGAACAGAGTTGCAATTCACGGATTTCCGAAAAAACAAACAAACAAAAAAGCTTGATTCACATTGAAAAGCAATGGGAGCCATTGAGGATTTTTACAGTTCACCGTTAGGGATTTGTTGCATAGCTATAACAATACCAGTAAGACGCCTGAGGGCGAGAAGCGTGCACACATCCGCCTCATTGACGGCAGACTGCTGGGCGAGTGCTGGCGCTTTGGCATGGGGGGGTCAGATCAACATGGAATGAATTCTGTACTGGCCATACAAGGAGCATGTCTTGAGTGTACAGGGTTTGATGAGGTCAGATCAACATATGGAATGTCAGAACAGGTCAGCTCCATACTGTATATGGAGATCTAAGGGTGATAGTGGGGACATTCTCTTGAGTGTACAGGGTTTGATGAGGTCAGATCTACATATGGAATGTCAGAACAGGTCAGCTCCATATATGGACATATAAGGGTGATAGCGGGGAGTGTACACTGCAGGGTTTGATGATCAGATGGCCTGCACTAGTAATAACTTTGGGGCAGGCCCATCTAGAGTTAGAATGGACCGTTAAGTCAGTTATAATAAGTCAAAAGGGAGACATCGAAGAGAAAGAATGGATAAAAGATTTGGAATGTCAAAACAGGTTCCGACATATATGATATCCATATATAGAGATCTAAGGTTTTGATCACATCAGGGATCTCAATATATGGGCATAATGGCGACAGCAGGTTTAATTTACTATGACATCAGGGATCTCCATCGCTGATGATGTCACATGATGTCATGAGACCTGGGCACCATGAGTATATGGGGGATTTCCCATTCCCATGTACAGTATGGGGACTTTGCATGAGTGAGTGACTGACTGACTGACGGACAAAAATGTATGATTTCATAGTAGATGAAATAAAAGCACTGTGCTTTAGCAACAAAATATGTTATGGGTTTCGCTTGAGCCACTCAGCTGGTGAACTATTCCCCTCTGGTGGCATCCAAGTGTGTGCTGATGACTTTGTCTGACTCTGGCTGATATCAGAGAGCAAACTTGAACACTAGACATAAACCTTTAAGGGGCTTAACGTCTTGATTTTTGAGGCTTGACAAGTATAGAACAAACATGGGAAAAATCTCATTCTTATTTTTTATGCAAATCGAATACATAGGACCACAAAACGTCCTCAGGCCTTAGTGTCTGACTGTACCTCGTGCTGTTTACATTTTATACAAATAAAGTATTCAATTCAAAACAATCAGTGAACCAATATAGGATCCACCGCCTATTTCTGACCGGCACCTGCCCCTCGAGACCAGAAATCATACCGGCTGGGCTGTATTAACCTGACTCTGCCAGGTCGCGGCAGTATTGAGTTCACAAGTTCCCTCCTGCCTGCATCTGGTCTCTCTCAAGCAGAAGCCACGAACCGGAAGCAGGAGTGTGCGGGACAAGAATCTGATATCTCCATAATAACAAAGAGCTTATATACAAAGAGAGTTTGTGCATAGGGGGGCGGAAGTACGACGGCACGCTACGTCACGCTGTCACTCAAGTGATTACTGGCCAATCACAGCGCGTCTTTTCCGGGAGTTATCAGATGCGCTGCAAGGAATCTCGGGAATGTTTTTGCCCTCTTGACCAAATATGGGAAGGGGGCACTGACGCACGCGGAAGCTTTGCAAGTGCCCTCCCCTGCCCTCTTATGATTCGCAAAGAATGTTGGGAAAATTTTGCCCCCCTACGAGCATACGCGCTCCAGAGCCGGAGAGGGCGTCTACATTTATATGTCTATGATAGAAAGGGCTGCCGCCATATTGGAGTGATGACGTCAGCGGGGCTACCGCTGCGCCATCTAGTGGTGATTCCAAATATTTGAGGAGTGTCGTCTCTTTGTATATAAGCTCTTTGATAATAATTTCGAGTTGTAGTCTTCTTAGGTTGTAGGTTTATATTTGCGCTGTGGCACAGCTTCAATATGTCAATTCAATTCAATTCAATTCAAAGGAGCTTTATTGGCATGAGAAAACAAACGTTTACATTGCCAAAGCATGTGTCACAAATACAATACATAAAAACAGTTATATGTCACCAGTCTCGTGTTGATCCTGCCTCTAGCGGCCGCATATGGCCGCATATCGCTCCGAACCAGAATTGGTTTGGCGCTGACCAGACTCTCCCTCTGGAATGTTGTCCAGCAGGGGGAGTGGTTTCACCAGGCTAGGGCTATATGTCTTATTGCTTAAATTGCTGCTTGTATGTGGTAAAGGTTTTATCCTCTCATCTGAAGGAGTGGAATGAGAAACTGGCCTTACTTGCGGAGGAGAGGGCTGCATCGTGCCTCACCAAGTCTACCCTCCATGCCTCTCCCTTCCATCACATTGGCTGGAATACCCATCTCTCTACACACGGTGTCCTTTCATTCTCCGACGTGATTTCCTCTTGGTTTGAGGAGGGGCAAGACTATCTCTATCTGAGTGGGCAGTGCAGACGGAATGCCACCTGCCGACATTATACACAGGTACAGCAACAATGGCACAGTACAGCGACAATTAACTTTATTCACAAGCTGTTTGAAACTATACACACGTTTGTTCACTTGTATATGACGGTGATTTGAAATTTGGATGCTGAAATGTTTTGTCAGCCAGTCTCCAAATTCAATTTTCTTTTAAAACTCACCATTGGGCTGTGTTTCAATTCTTCTCTCGTTGTACAGCTGGTATGGGCCACTTCCAGTCATGTGGGCTGTGCCAAACAATTCTGTCCAAGAGAAGGGGGTCTCTGGGAGCTGTTTGTCTGTGCATATGGCCCTGGGTGAGGACTAAAATAATCGCATAGGGCTGTCATTTCTCCCCAGAATTGAGTTTGTTGTATTTACTTGCACATCCCCTTGTTGAAACTATTACATAACATAACAATCATCAAGAAGTCTTTAGCTTTATTGACAGTGACAAGACAGATCCAAAATCAAACCACCTAAGTAGAATGTGCATGAGTTTATTGACAGTAGATTCCAGTTTTAGGGAATTCTATATGTGCATCACTGACAATAACTGCAGAGGAATAACAAATAATATAAATTATATATTGAAATATATTTTTGTAGAAACATTTTGAGCTTCAAATTGTTACAGCTGTTGACTGCCACTACTCACTACTGAGTATTAATTAACCTCCTGCTATATAAAAGCACCATATTTAAGTAATTTATAGTAGTAATTGTTATAGTGTTGTCCTCCCAATTTCTACAGTTCTTTAGTACATGGACAGTTATGGTCAGGATACCAATATTAGCAAAACCGGAGAGATAATCCAATTTTCAATCCAAGATTTCCAATTTTGTACGCTAATTGTTTGTTTCATCAATCTCTCCTGGTTGATTCAAATTGATATCCAGACCTGGGCTTCACGTTTCCTAAAGAGCCAGAGAGACTCTTATTGATGAACATGCATAATGTTATAATAATGTAGTGTGTATTAATGTTGCAGGGGTAACTTGGAAGTGAATGTAACAGTGTGTATTAATGTTGCAGGGGTAACTGGGAAGTGAATGTAACAGTGTGTATTAATGTTGCAGGGGTAACTGGGAAGTGAATGTAACAGTGTGTATTAATGTTGCAGGGGTAACTGGGAAGTGAATGTAACAGTGTGTATTAATGTTGCAGGGGTAACTGGGAAGTGAATGTAACAGTGTGTATTAATGTTGCAGGGGTAACTGGGAAGTGAATGTAACAGTGTGTATTAATGTTGCAGGGGTAACTGGGAAGTGAATGGCCGGCTGGTGGTGCCCTACAAGGCAGGCCCGTCCTGCTCTTTCTGTACCTCTTCCATGGCGGGCTGCTTCAGGCTGTGGGACCATGTTGGAGGACTGTGTGGTAAGATGAAGAAAATAAAAATAAATACAACATAGTGTTTGAGTTAGCGACGGGTGATAATGTTTGTGTTAGCGACAAAAGAAACATTCATTTCTCTTCGTTGTCAATGGCGTTTTTAAAACAAACATTGTTGAAAAAAAAAACATTAAACCTATATAGGAGGGGCTAGAGCCCCTCAAAAAAAAGAAGAAAAAAGGAAAAACACCAGAGCCCTTCTTAGTTTTGACTTAATCAAAGTAGGGACGCCCGGTTACTTGAAAGTGGTTAAACTTACAAAAAAGGATTTCTTGAATCAAGTTCAAAGAACAGTGACCTTTTTGTTGTTGTCGGCTTTCTTAAAAAAAATAATAAAAAAAAACATCCAGAATCTCTCTAGAGATCAAAGAAGAAATTAATCAATTTGACGATGCCTTCCTGGCTCGCAGCTGTGCCTCCTCAAGAATGTTCCTTAAAATTTGAAGTGGAAATCATCAGTGATAGTACGTGCCATGGTTTTTAATGTGAGTACACTGTAGTGTAGATTGTTGGCATTGCATTCTGAATACAACAAAATTTGTTTTTTTGTTTACATGTTTATTCTTCCGTGTGAATAAAGTGAAGATAGTGCAACATGTATACTGGAAATTGGGAAATGTGAAGATGAATTTCATTTCATTCACGGTTCGAGGTTGTACTTTATTGTGACATTTTGTTTACAGGTACATAAGAGTAAAACATATTTTTATCTTCAGGCAATACAATTAAAGTGTAAATAATAACGACAGTAATTATCATAATTATGTACATTGTACAGTATGACACTTGCCAAATAGACATTTCTTCATACGGTATTATATTTAATTCAACCAGTGTGTGCGTGCGTGCGTGCGTGCGTGCGTGCGTGCGTGTGCATACGTGTATGTGTGTGTATTTGCTTCAGAGACTCCAAGGAACCCGTGCCGTATGAGCTGTGGCCAGCATGGTCGTCTGAACATCTCATCGTGCAAGTGCCACTGTGAGCCAGGCTTTACTGGACGCTTCTGCCAGGGTACACTACTACAGTCATTTTCATTTCAAGGACCCCCAGGTTGATATGATTCTTAATATCTACTGATATGAACACCAATCTACACTAAAACATCCCAAGTTTTCATCTAAATTAAAAGCCCAATCCACACCAAAGTTTTGCAAACAAAACTTGTTGCAACTTGCCATTTGCAGTGGTCTGACTTGACCTGTTGCAGTTTTGGGATTCTGTTTCTGCAAGTGACTGTGGTTTCAGTTGGAACTTGTCGCGTCACGTGGTTGTGAATCATTGATGTGGACTGGGCTTAACTCTGACGGGTCCATTTGGTTCCGTTTGTACACTTTGAAGTTACATACCTGTAAGGGGCCCTCTACTGTATATACTGTATGGCATAGATTCATGAACCTACATACAACATTGGCTCAATTGCACAAGAAAGAGTGGCGATCTGAGCACTCAAAAAGGTTAAAAACAGAGGAGAGGGCGGATATAAAATCAGGCTACTTTATTAAAGTTTAAAACATCAACATGTTTCGACTCAAACAAATCTTCATCAGGGCAAGTATGATGAAGACTCGTATCTCCTCTTTTTTTTTTTCTACTTTTTGGGTAGTCGGGTAGCCGCTCTTTCTTGCGCTATATAGTCATTTTGATCTTTGAATAACCTCACCTCACCAGGCTTTCTACCGCGGAGGAAAGCCTGATCTGTGTTCCAAAATCGCTGTGTGAACCGGTCTGGAGCGGATGGTAATTTACGTCATGTTGTAGTCAGATTTGTAGTCATCGTGCAGGAAACCTCAAGGCGGAATAAGAATTCCGCCATTAATACTGATTCCGCCTTGAGGTTTCCTGCCTGCTCACTACAAATATTGACCATCTACCATTTACCATGCGCTCCAGACCCGGTTCATATACACCCGAAAGGGAATGCTGCCCAGGCTAGTCTTTGAATCGTTCTCCGGTGACGTCCTAATCAGTGCAAATCCTCCTAAAGGTCTATACGCTCCCGAAATGCGTAATTATTAGCGCAATTGCCGTTCTGAATTTGGCCCACGTCTTTTGCAGTGCGCTGCAGTGTGCAATGTGTACATGGTCGCTACAAGGAAGAAGAGTGCTCCTGCCAGTGTGACGTTGGCTACGGAGGGGCAGAATGTGCAGGTGAGTACAAGAGTGTTTT